>OOFG01001638.1:0-12290 GCA_900323295.1 Molva molva | reverse complement strand
AGATGAAGCCCGCTGCAACGATGCATGCTATGACAACGCAAGAATATCTCAGATGTGGCAGAGCGAATGCTATACCTCCACATAAACAACCATAAACTCCTCCATTTTTTTTCCTCCTCAAACAAGCCTACCGTCCCGTGGGTCCCAGTTATCATCTCTAAACCAAGACACTTAGTGGTCCGACTCTTCCCTGCTGGATGTCAAGAGAAACGATAACTAAGCGCCTCGACATTCAGACGCTTTCCCCCATCGTTCGATCCTACAGCCCGAGTCCCAAAGGTCATCTGACTGTGCCAAGGTTTTTTATATTTTATTATTATTATTAGCTTTTTGTTTGATCAAAAACAAAATGGCGACTCCGTCTGGAAGGTTTCTGGTTGTACGTCTGGACGCTTGCCGCTTGATTGAGTATTTACAACCGTGCTTTGTATTTAAATAGTTAAGGCGTCATCCCGACCACCAGGGCCACTGCCCTATGAGCCACAATAAAAATGGCGGCGTAAGACATTTCCATTTTCCTCCTCAATGACAATATAAGAATATCTTTTATGGTTAGAATTTATGATCCAATTGGGCCGTTTTAGTGCAAAAGTAAGCGGTGCCATGAACATGATTAAATAATTTGGCATTTTTTTATTTGAACTTAACAAATGAAGCCTATGTGACTTTGATCAGGGAGTTCTGTCATCAATGCCTTTCGAAGAGGATGACGTGTGTGTTGATTTCTCAACAGAGGTGGCCATGGAGGCAGCAGTAGCAGTTTGTTACAACAGACTAAGTGGTGATGATGGTGTGAATAAAGGTTACATGACCTAATCCAAAGATTTGGTGGTTTATTTTGAGTTTTGAATTTATTTGAGAACTTTTCGGTTGTGGGGGTTTTTGAACAATGCAATGTGGGGAAAAAAAGTTGGTGGGGCTGATTCCCCACTTACCAACACTTTTACTGCTAGTTAGGCTGAGAGCGGATCCAGTCACTACAAAATATTGGGGGGTTGACATTGAGTAATGTGGATAGTGCAAATGAATGCAAACACTACAATGTAACAGTTAGCGTATGTGAAAGACGCACGCACAAACAAACACGCCGATTGAGTCAATCGACGTGTTTGTTATGCATACGGTTAATGTTAGTTGTACATTGTCCCTGTTCAAATAAAGAAATTAAAATAATACTTTAGCCATCTCTTACCTTATACCTAAGTTTAACCATCTCTAACCAAATACCTACGCATCGCGTCATGAGCCAATCATACGTAATGACGTGATAGTGAAAGATCTTCTCTCAGCCTACTTCCTTATAATGTGCAGGCGGGCGCTATATTTTCGGGAGTCTGGATAGGGCGAATTCTGTCAATCACTGCATTGACCAATTAAAATGCGTCTTTCACTTTCTATTTAGCCTTAGACAAAGGGGTGAATTGGCCATGCCCTTGTAAAAGTAAATATTTGATAGTTTATCTATCAAATCTATACTTAACCAATACTTTTAAGTTCGTCTTATGTCCCATCAGGTTTAGGATTTAAGAATGGAGGGTTTATTTAAAAAAATAAAAGACCGTTACCCAGACGTGGCAAGAGAACTCGAAAGTAAGTTTGGTCGGGAGGTTTCATTACCTTGAATCCGTTTTCAGGCCGGATTCCTATTTTGTATTGTTTGTCATGTTTGTTTTATAGATTTACTTTTAAGCATAGGCTGATGTAAATATCAATCAGGGATCAGCCAGACATCTTAACTGAAGAATAATCATCGATAAATAGCATGGCTTTAGTTTATTTGTCAATAGCGTGGCTACATTGTGGCTTAATCCTGCTTGTTTTGACAGAAGCAGATTTCCGCAGTGACGACGACATCCGGACATTGACCAGAGATGATCTACATGAACTGCTCCTTGGCCCTGAGAAGCTCAAGCTGAGAAAGGCCGTTTATGAACTGATACACGAGCAGGTCAGCTAATCTGCTATTTGAACTAGTTTGACGTTTACAGGCCTGTGATAAGAAGTTCTGTGAAACAGTGTGTAAAACACTATATTGTGCTCATGGTCTCCAAAGTGTTCCAAGTATATTTTTTGGGAGGGTATAATAATTCATATCATGAACAGTGGAACTATGTACTACAAATGTACAAGATATTTGTTATTTTTTACTGTGGTGTCTATATTATATTGTCTCACGTCGTTTCACTTGTGTCCTTGTGTATTATATGTTTTATGTACGATGTGAGAACCAAGCGTGCAATAATTCCTAAGTACTAGTGACAAATAAAACCTGAAACTAATGTATTTGTTTTTGTGGAACTTTTTCTTTTCTAGAAGCCAGTTGGGGAGCTTTTGAAAGACTTGAAAGCTTTCATCCCTGCAGAATCTTTGACAGGTGTGTATGAACCCTTCAATAATGTCCAATAATGCCCATTAATGTCCAATAATGTCCTTTCACGTTCCTTGTAATGTCCACTGTGTATTGTGGCTTCTGAGCATTTCTCTGTCTATAGCTGCCCTGACAGAGAATGGTGTCTTGAGTGGCTACCTGCAGACCATGAAGGACTTGACATCCCAAGTAGAAAAGGTCCATTCATTTTTGCAGGCACATGTGTGCCTGCTGGAGGAACACAGCTATGATTATAAGGCGGTGAAAGGTATCGTCATGTATACTATCTATTGTGCAATATAGAATAGATAACATAACAGAAAAATCATTATAAAACATCTCCTTTTCCTGGCATGTTGTGTTTCTTGAGAGCTAGAACACAATCTCTCTATTAATTCCCTTTCATGAAAGTCCTTTAAACAAAAGCAAGGAATCTTAAAAATCATATGCATAAACATGCACTTTGTTGACTCAACAGTAGCACGAGCAGGAAGCAATGCGCAACAAGGTAGCAATTTACCTCCAACACCAAAAAGTATGTGTGGAATTATTGCCTTAAAAATCTATTTTTGTTGCATGACCATCCAGTTACTTATTAATTAATAAACGTGCTTTGTTGATTCCACAGGAACACACATAGGAAGCAGTGCGCAACAAGGTAGCAATGTAACTCCAACACCAACAGGTATGTGTGGAATTATTACCCTGAAATTCTATTTTTGTTTCATGACCATCCAATTACTTAATGGTGCTGTAGAAAGATTTAGAAATGGAATAGCCATCCGTCAGCTATATTAGTGAGTGAAGCTGTGAGAAAATCTGTTTCGAATTCACTGCACCTGCCTCTGAATGAGCCTATATAGATGTTAGACCTCTACCGGTTCATTTCGGACAAATCGGGGCATCTTACCCTGATTAGTTATGGGAATTTTTCCGGTCAATCGTAGGTGTGTGAAATGGCGGAGAAACTTGGGGAGGGAGCTTTTGTTAGAAAATCTTGCTCTCGTTGGCTCTTTTGTGCTCTCTCTCTTTACAACTTTCAAATCATACAGCAGCTTTAATAACTGTCAACTGTCTCAATTACACAAAGTCCAACATGTAATGCCCTCCTCAGATTTATTCTGGAAATCGAATCTGCTCATAGAGTATTCCGTGGCCTTACATGCAGTATTCATTTTACTTCAAGGACTATAATAAAGCCTTATTAAAACCGGAGAAAGGTATCATCATGTATCTATTATGCAATGTGGAATGGAAAACCAATTCTAAAAGATAACTTCAAAGTAGACAAAACCTGCAGTATGGTTCTCATGGCACATCTTGTGTTTCTTGTGGGATACAACACATTTTCAGTACTAGTTAAATAAAATCCAGGAATCACAAAAATGATATACCATAAACCATACGTGCTTTATTGATTCCACAGGAGTAAACATAGGAGCCAAAGAGCAACCAGCGAGCAATTTATCAAAACCAACAGGTATGTGTGCTGTTATTGCCCTGCAATTGTCCTTTTTGTTTCATGACAAACCATTGAATTAAACTTCAGAAACTGTCTCGTCAACACAACAGAAGACTAAGTACAGAATGTTTTTTAAGTTTGAACGCCAATAAAGTCAACTATTCAGCAACCATACATGCCCTATCATTATCGTTAATAGGGGACAAACCATAAGCTATTGAGAATGGATATATTTTGCAATCGTTAAAGAGCCAGTGAACCCAAAACCATGTATATATTTTTTGCTTTAAATGTGGTTATATGTCTTACATGATCACTGTTACTGGAATAAGAACATAAATAGAGAAAACCATACACCATACAAAAGAGTCAAATCCTATGTCTCCCCAAAACACTACGTAAACGTTCCGCTAGTTAGTATACTCTTCGAAGTCATGGCTAAGGGACACTGGCGGCGAGGTGTGTGTGGATGTGTGGAGCTCTGTCTGGGCAGCGGTTGACTGTGGAATCCGAGAGACGGTTAAGCTTCTCGGACATGTATAACTCCACAGTGTGTTGTTGTGCGGATGTGTGGAGCTTGTTCTGGACAGCCGTTGATTTTGATAATCGTGTCTGAGAGCGGGTTAGGCTTCCCGGACACCTATAGTATAATACTACAACGTGCGACGCGACGACGCACGTAAATATAGACTTCAAGTCTATTTTAGCATTCTGCTGCGTGTCTGCTGTGTGTCAGACCGGCTCAGTTGATTAAAGTGGGAGAGTTTCCTTACGGCTCAACGTAAGGCTACGCAACGTGAAGCTCGCATGCCCAGTCTAGCAGGGGGGTAACGCTCATACACGACGATGGTACTTAAAAAGTATCACAAAGCTGCCCTGGGTCATAGCATGCCCTTCTTCTTCTTAGAACTCTCAACGCATTTTTTAAAATATCATAGTGTTCGAATTCCAGCTGAACAGCGGGTTCAATTGCTCTTTAAGGGCTACTGTATAAAGCCTAACAATATAATACATATTACATTACTGGACACAATCTTTATGTTTGTTACATTTTGGTGGCAGTATGTTTTTTCCTTAGGTCAAAGCATTACTAAAATAGTAAAAGTAGTGAGTGCAATATACTTACGATTGGTATTAATTACTGTAATATTTTAGTGCTCAGCTAGGCATTAGAATGCCTTATGACTTTGTTAAACTTTTCTGCCAGGTGCAAGTTCATCCCCTGGATTCTTCAATGGGATATATTATTTAGGTAAATATACTTCAACCAATGTTGTTATGATCAACCATTCTCAAATGTCATGGATTATTATTATTTTTTTCATTTAAAGGTGCTGTAGGTATGATTCGAGAGTTGTAAAGGGAGAGAGCAGTAAAGAGCGAAAGAGAGACAGATTTTGAAACTAAACAGCCCAAAAGATTTTGGGCTGTTTAGTTGAATTTCACACACCTTTGATTGACAGCCAAGATGGATTGCCCGAACTAATCACTGAAGAGATGCCCTGATTGGTTATAAATGTGCTCGGAGTGGTCTAAAAAATGTATTGGCTCATACAGAGGCAAGCGCAGTCAACTCGAAACAGAAATTCTCACAGCGCATTTCACTCACTAAAAGCTGATGGATTGGTATGCCATTTCTAACTAATTACCCTAAAATAGTAATATATCTTACCTACAGCACGTTTATATCAATGGTAGGCAATTGGAACACTTACAAAAAAAATGTATATGGTATCTGTGGCTGTAGATAGTCTGTAAAATGTCCAATCATTTCATTCAGCCTGAATGAAACTATACCTGTCTGTCACATGACAAATGGGTAGGCCTTGACCCGAGTCTTCCACAAGGCTAGGCAGACCTATTGCAAAACAGGGATGCAAGAGTTTTTTAAAAACTTGCGTATAAATCCTCCCGCACAACACTGCTAAACAAGCAATGCTGCGCGGGAGGATTTATACACACTCATGCGCGCAGCATCAATTGGGCTTATACATAGAATGCATCATGGAATTTTTGTTGGCGTAACCGTAACCTAGGCTTATGAAAACTTTCTTTGTCCTGCATGAGAAACGCTGTGGCAGTTTCAAACACAACAATGTCACCCCATAATGAAAATCATTTCACGATTACTTACTAAACATAACCAAAAAACCATTGCCACCAAAGCATAACTTTTTTCCCAATGCTCCTATGCTTCCAAAATGGAGGCGGTTATTGCGTGGTTACGTCACGAAGTACAATGAGGTTTTCCTTTAAAGTAGTATTGGCAACAAAAATTGACATTTTGAGGGTTTTCTTTCATATGTGATTTTGAGGAGTTAATTTGTTGCTGTATTTATTTGTTCCCAAGTTTACGGGCAGAAAGATGTAGGCCCCCACAAGAGTCCAATCTCTCCAGAGAGCAGTCAAAGTGATAGCTTTGACCATAAATCAGATACTGACCTAGCTCCTCATACCACCAACGTTGACCCAGGTGAGCCACCGAGAGCCCATGAAGAACAGCCTGTTGCAGAGATTTCATCCTCTGTTGCCACACAGCAGATAAGGATGACTGAAAGTAAGTACTCAACAGAATATTGCATGCACATAGACAAATATAAGCCATCACAAGGACTACCATCCAACTAAAGTTTTGGCGCTCTTGAGATTTTTTTGTTGCAACCACAGCATGAAATCGATGACGGACTTACCGTACCAAAAAACTACAAATTACCAGTACTATCCAGTATTTTAAGCTTCCACGCCCCGTAATTAAAATCAATCTAGAAATAGTTTTGTATTTAATTTGTACTGTTTTAATTTCCTGCTCATTTTTCAGAACTCCCTACTGTAAAATTCCTGTCTATTGTAAGCGGTCAAACATTAAACTGCGAAAAAACCCTATTGGACCGGTTGAGGAACCAGGGAAAAGTGACTCTGGTGGAGACAGTGAACAGCCCCCAGCTCATTATTGTGTTCTGTCCAATCACATCACGGATTGACTCAGATTTGGAGAGTGTCATGAATAAGTGTCCAGGTAACGGCCATGGTTTAATTTCCCTTCAGACACATTGAAGTGCAGCATGTCCGCTAATGATTGGCAATCCCTCACAGGATCAGTGTGATTTTTATCATTATGTAATGCTTGTCCAGTCCGCTGTCACTAAAATATCCTATCCCCTCCTCCTCTTTGTAGAGTCATTGGTTGACAAACCTGTAATTTTGGTGATGATGCATCACGCACACAAGGCCAACGAAGGAGTCATCCAAAAGCCAGGGTCAGTCCTCAAGAAATGGAACATTGTGTTGGTTGTCAACATTTTTTACCACGACACCGTGCATGGATTGCTGTCCTGCGACATGAACAACCAGGCGGTCACTGAAATGCACGCCACGTTACTGAAACACTCTGTCTGTGAAAGCATCTGCGAAAGTGTCAACGATGGCGACAGTGCAAAGTCAGACACTTGCAGTCATAATAGCAGTGCTTCCGAATCGTTGGCTAGAGCAGGAAATTACAATATTGGTGATGTGTCTTCGCCTGCTCATGACCGCAACGCTGGTACTAGTAGTTATGGCATCTCCGGATGGACTAGTAGTAACAGTATGTATGGTAGGCAGGACAACCAGGGTGCTAGGGTTCATAGTATTGATACACATCCCAGTGGAAGCCATTACATAGGTGGTAATGACATACCCACTCATTTTTATGGCAACCAAGAAGGTAATTTTGGTAATGCCGGCACACCTAATAGTAGAAGCAGTGGGACGGGTGGTAATGACCACAAAGCTGGTAAGGTAGATACCAGAACCAGCGCTACAGTCTGGAAAAAATGAAACCGGAAATGATGGAAATTGTTCATCCATGTGCTGCCAGTGCTAGTAAAGTTATTATTTTTTTTTCCACAATCAGGAATATTATGTTTTGTGTGAAACAATGGCGTCATGGGTTCATGAAGGGAAAAGTGGGTTAAGATATTTTTTATTATATAAATCAAAGGGTAGGCTATCTATTTAATGATTATATTGTTACAATAAAGTACTGTAACAAGAATGTTCCATAGATATACTTTTTTGGGCATTGTTTTTTGGATGACCAAAATAAGGCTAATTCACATCACCATGTTGTATTCCTTCAAGCTAAATCATTCAAAAATATTTTAGCATTCACATATAACCAATGTATTGTAATGTATAAATATGACAAAGCCTTACAGATTTACCAAGGCGTTCAATGTGTTTCTGTGACTAAGCGATATAAATATGTAAAATAAACAAAGTCCACAGTCCAAGTTCACAGATGTATTTCCAATGAAGTATTTCAAATAAAGCCAATGGATTAATCCCATTCAATGCATCAGGAATGTTTTTGAGACCTGTCTATCAAATTGTACAAACAGTCACTAGCCTACTCAACTCCAGACAATGTGTGGTTACTTTCATCCAGATACTCTGTCTTGCAATGAAGACGGGATTTTGAGAGAATTTGATGTAGGCTGGTATAAATAAGAGGTTCCAGAAAGTAGTAAAGACACAAGCAATACAATTGTAGCTCTACGAAAGTCTACCATCAACATCGTTCGGCTAGTGAAAAACTACAAAGTCACAAATGGAATTGTTATTCCCATTGTTCTAAGGTTATGTTAAGTTGTATAGATAACTACCTGCGACCGACGGTAGGCTATGTACCACTTGTATTGTACACTATCGAGTTTTGTGGTTTAGCTGCTTTTATAGAACATTTATAGATGGAGCTTGTACAAAATGCACAACGTCTTGCCATAATGACAACAATTTCATGATTATTTAATAAATGACCATAAAACCCTTACTACCACACAATAACGAACATTCTAATGCTCCTATGCTTCAAAAATGGAGGCGGTCATTGCGATGTGACGTCACGATGTACAAGCCCTATGCGTACTTGTAAGGGCCTATGCAACCCTCTTTGCCGAACTCCGTCAAAGCATGCCCCTGGCTGCGTTGTTTACAAACGGTAGCAGTTCCCGGAAGTGGAAGAAGCACATTCAGCACATGCTAGTAGCTAGTGCATGTGATGCTTTTACAATGGCAATTATTCACGCCACATTTTGACATTTAGCCGTTGCTAAATCAACGAGCGTTATCTATACTTGACGTTCTCGGATATAACTATTCATTATGCATTCTGTAAAAAAAACAACATTATGGGTAAACGAGAGCTAGTCGGCTAGCCAGCGATGAGCCCTACTCTTGACAGTGCATACTTTGAGACTTTGCAACAGGTGATCACTTCCCAGTGATCCCCCTGATTCCCCTGATACAATCTACTTCAGCAAATTTTGGAAGAGGTTAACTTTTCGTAATTTGCAGCATAACGTTACACGCAAGAACGGGACATCATTTGTATATTTAAATCGATCGTCATACCGAGTAAAAACCGAGGTAATTATGAAAATGTATTTGTCGCCGGTTGTAGCCTAGATCCTACAGACATTAAGAGGCTTGGACGGTCGGAGAACACATATATATGGTTGTCTGTAGTAGCCGGGTGACATGGACAATGTTACTGGTCCCTGTGATGACGGGGATGAAGTTGTAGGACAGAGAAGTCAAAAGGATGTATTCGTGACAACGGGCGAGATGGATCCAGTTAAAAACGAATCAACCTCCACACCGCTTGGTGAGTGATCTGTTCTGCCTCACCTCGCCAATATTTCTGGTTACCTATTGTTCCAATAGCTTCTATATAGGTACAGTAAAAATGGCAAAGTTTGTATATGTGATGCTTAACATACATCGAAAATACATTGCACCACTGCTTGACAATTTTTTGCTGTGCATAAACATTTGTGTTGGTTATGTGTAAATATGGTCAGTAGGCCTATAAGTAAATTTGTATAAGTAAATGTTATCCAGATTTAAAAGTTTTTTTAAACAGATTTTGGTTGTTTAACAGTATAAAAACATTTGAAAGGATTAACCACACACCCACACACACACATTCACGCACACCCTCAGGCTTGTGTAATGAGTGTCATCACATGCTCATAAGCTGTGTGCCCTCATGTGGGAAGGGAACTCTTTATTTGATATCATTGGAGTATTAAACATAACGCTGTATGAGCGACAACAAGCTCACCCCCACTTTCTCTATCATCTTATTCCCTAATGCACAATTCTTTTCCGATTTTTGTCCTACCATCGTATATTTCTAGACCTTTCTGTTTTGACTTCTGGTATGTCTTCATATGCAGCCAAAGATATCCCAACAGAGAGGAAGACAAGGATGAAAAGGGAGAGAAGAAAAATGCTGAAGAAAAAAGCCCCATCCGTTGATCGTTCACCAAACGTGACGTCTGAGCTTCCATTTGCCTTGGCGAGCTCTCCTGCATCGAAACAAGGATGTAGGAATACGTCGTTTGTCTTCTCCTTCAGATCCTTTCTGAGTTGTGGCTCTGCTTAGCTATACGCAGTACAGAAGACACAAGCTGTTGAGTATGGCAAACATGTAGCACAAGTTACATGTGTTACTTGACAAAATCGCTAGACTCATGCGTTATCCTCTGTAGACTTCATTTTAAACTAAATTTTATGAATGCTAATTAATGATTTCCAAAATAAAAAATGGAAATAAAAAACCTAAGTACAACTTCTTGAGATTCATTGTATTGTATTTTATTTTTACTCTTCACCTGGCTCCGGCTTGTTTTTCTCAGTTGCAGTCGCCAAGTCCGAGTCGAGCCAGAAGAAGATGAAGAGGAAGCGAGGGGACTGCGGAGCGCGAGTGGACAGCGAGGAGGAGAAGAAGAAAAAGCAGAAAGGGAGCCAGCGCCCCAACTACTTTGTCTCTATCCCCATCACTAATGCTCAGGTCAGCGTCTGGACTGTGGCCGATATCCCCATATATAAACAGACACAGAATTTATATTTGTTTCATTGTTGGTCTTGGTCTTATCGAAAGTAGTTGTTGCTTGCCTCAACTCAATTGGAGTTGAGTGAAATGTTTATACCTTTTTTTTGGATTGATTCTATGGTTATTACGGTACATCACACGGTACAGCTATTTTCTACGTGATAGTATCCATGTAATATCTACAAAAAAGAGCATTGAAGAGCAAAAAAAAGAGCATTTATATGATGTCATTAGTTTTGATGCCTTATTTGTGACGTTGAAGTTCATATGAAAGCCAAGTAGAGACACTGGGTGCAAGGAGGATCTAAGTAAGGGGAAAGGTGCCGGCTCTCTCAGATGTGAAATGTGTGATGAGCATGCATTAATATTGAAGTGTGATGACGTCTGCCATTACAGATCAGTGCAGCGGTCGTTGAGGTCCAGGAGGCGGTGCTTCAACAGGAGCCCCGATTGGTCAAAGCGATGATCCCTGCCCCCACTTTGCACATCACCCTATTGGTCACTCATCTCGCCAGTCAAGAGCAAGTAAGCCTGTAAGTGAACGCACATACCAACACGCAAGCATATATGCACTTACCCCTCTTTTGAGTGTGTGTGTGTGTGTGTGTGTGTGTGTGTGTGCAAATGTGTGTAATCAGTTGTAAAGACAGATATTCTATAATACATTTCTTTATAAATCCAGGGGACGATGGATTACTCAAAAGGAAATAAGTCGCAATATCAAGACTCCATAACATAAAGTCAACCCACGATTAAATTTATCATATAATGGCGGCACTATTTGAGCTGACTTATTCCAGCTCTAAAGACTTCTAGAGGTTACACATATGTATTTATATTTATATAAATACACTTAATAGCTTAATAGCTATACAAATAAACACTTAATAGCTTTTGATTGAAGTGACAAATTAATAATATATTATATTATAAGAAGGCCTTTTGTGTGGAAATAAAACAACACATAATAAAATAAACATTATACCTCATACAATGTATAGTTGACCTTATTGAATGCCATGTATGTATTAGAACAGAGAGAATATTTGAGAAAATGTGAGACGTTAAATATACAACCATTTGAAATATTACAACATTCCAATGTCAACGTACTTATTGGGGTTGTTTTCAGGACCTGTAATGTTCAGGTCTCCTGTGGCTTTCCAGTATAACTGAGACTTAGGGGGCGCATAGTGTCCTGCTGACGGTGACCGTTAATCTGCAGTAAGAGGAAGATTGTGTCCTTATAACCGCCAGATCCTCTCTTATGTAATATGAGAGGAGAGGGAGAGAGGATTAGGTCGAGGTTGCCCGTCTGTTTATTGGTATAATATTTTCTCCCTTTTAGTGCAGCCACCGCGTTGGATAAAGCCATGCCTTCATTGGCCAAGCTCCTGGTGGGGCGGGACTTGGTGCTGCCCTTCTCTGGGGTCGGTCACTTTAGAAAGGAGGTTGTGTTTGTAGGGCTGGCCCCAGGACAACACAGAGACAAACTGGAGAAGCTGGCAGGTGAGTCACACCGCACGCCACACGTCACACATCGTGTTTGTATAGTTTCTCTCTCTCACAGTTTTATATTATAT
>OOFG01001634.1:0-11561 GCA_900323295.1 Molva molva | reverse complement strand
ACGATACAGCGCTACCACATCAGCGATGCCTCAATCGCAGTTACAAATTACAGAAATCCACAGAGTGCAACGCTTGTTTGAAAATAGTGTTTTCCATGAAGACACCTGTCAGAGTTCTGTCGAGAACTGGAGTTCGGCGCGACATTTGACGGAGGCGGCCGCCCCGTAATTCTCTATGCAGGAAAAACCCTTAAGACATGCAACGTTGATGTGTTATTGCCACAAATAACACAGGCACGAACTTGTTCCGCCATGTTAGTAACTTGCTGTTAGCTCCTACCTGCCGAGACTCTGCTATCTCCTGGCTGCAAAATCAATACGGTCTTCCTGCAGGCGGTCGCAAGCCAAGGTGGGCGAGGCCATGAATACTAATTTACCAAATGACGTCAGATCGTAGGGCTTTTCAGAATCACTCGTTTATCCGTCTATTTTCTTTCATTGGCTAATGCAGGCAATGGGGGTAGAAGAACCTTTTCACGTGCAGCATGCATATGCAACTCAGAGTGACCTATCATATTTCGAAAGGAGCAAGTACTAAACGATTTCTCGGGGAATGACACCTTTAAGCAGTTTCCTACACTGAGATTGTATTGGCTGATTAACATGGCTGTTTATGCTTAGTTGTGTTTCTTTCATTTAATCTGCACAAGCCTATTTTTTGTCCATCCTTTCGGGGCTTGACATAAGAAACCATGTTGTCATTGCTGCTGTGAGAGAGAAAAGAGTATAAAGGTATATAGTTCCTTCCAAGGTGAGACATAATAATATATGTAGGTCCGGTTCTAAAAACACCTGCTTTTGGATTTGGTTTCGGGAAACGCCCTTAAGTATCATGTTTAAGTGACAGCACTGTGCCCACTTCTCTCTGGCCGATTTTTTATTTATTTTATTTTTTTATCATATACACCTTTGTGTTCAAATTTGACCATGCGTTTGTGAGTTTTCAAAGGCAGTCCTGGGTACACAACGCATAAATGATCGAAACAGTTGATATCACTATATTATATTTATATTGACTCCAGTTTGTTGCATGTTTCTTTTTAAAGTAATTTCTTCTTCTGGGTTTACTCTTAACAGAATCCTATTGCATGACCCTTCTGGTTTTACTCTAATTGTGTGTTTCTTCATAGTCTGTAGACCTCCGTTCACTATTAACTCAATTAATTCCCATTTTCCCATTTCTCTTTATGCCTCTAAATTGCAACTCTGCTATCCATCCATTGTGCTGGGATTTCTCCCTTATATTCCCCCTCTCCTTCTCATCTCTCATTTTTTATCCTTGCTCTCCATTTCCTTTCATTTTTCATTGTATTCCTATATTTTCCCCTTTTATTCCGACTCGCTCTCCATTTCTCTCTCTCCCCCTCAGTTCCTTCCAACCCGAAACGCTTCAATTTCCTGCGCAGCAAAAGTCAAGACAAGCTCCTCCCCTTATCCACCTCTAGCCCCTGCACCTCCCAGCCCGCTATGCGCCCGCGCCTCTCTCTTTCTAGACGACTCCGATTGTGGTCCTCATCTGACCTCCCCAACATCGACATCATCACTCCAATCACGCCCACCACTCCGCCAATCACTGCAGGGGGAGGGCTCTGACGTCATTATCCTGCTCGTGCTCCTCATCACGTTAACCGTCCTCCCCATCACCGAGACCCTTTCCAATAACACTAACTTACCTTCTTTTTTGGGTGACCTTTTGTAGCTTTTGCGCACATACACACAGATATATATATATATATATATATAAACACAGTAAACATCGACAAAACATAATGTGCACTACCCTCGCTCAAATACTTGAACTGAAGTGTTTCAATTAAAGTGCACTTGAGTGAAACACACATGCACACTCAGGACCATACCAAGTGCAAGTTCTCCAGCCAGCCAGCCAGTAGGACAGTAAGTTGGGGGGGGTGTGTGTGTGTGTGCGTTTGTGTTTGCGTGAGGGAAGGGACACGTGTGTGTTTGTGTGTGTGTGTTTGTGAGGTGTATAATTGCCTTCCATCAATGTCCTCAATCTGCTGCCATGGAGAAAAAATATTATGTAATGCATTTGCTCTGCTGTATGCAGTCCGTACGGGACCTCTGAGAGCTGCTTACGCCACTGTGTTGCTGTGTAGGTCCTCTGCTGCTGTATGTCTTCTCTGATGGGCGACACGGAACATAGTATCCTCTGTTATATGTTAAGTACTCTGAAGCGCTAACCCTTTAAGCCAAATTCATAGTTGCCGTGCCGGAACCAAAAATGACGCACGGTTCATACGGCGATTTGTCACATGTCCCGCACTTCTGACATTTTTAAGCCCTGTGAACAGAGTGCGGGAAGTGCGCATGCATGGCATCATTTCAGCATAACAGTCAATATAAATGCCACGGCTGGGCACGCACTGCTGGCGCATCAAGACTATAAATGATGCTTCAGAGCCATGTCTGGCATCCGACACCCTAAATGCATTGCATTGTCACACCTGCCTTAAACCTACATCTTCAGTAACCACTTTCAGAGTTGTCCCTTCCATGCTCAATAGTCAAAGGTATACACCGTGCAGGAGAAGCTTCCTCCAAACAGTTTTGTTTAATTTCACTTTGCAAAAACCTGAAAACAGAGGTTATCTCTCTGTTTAATAAGTTGAGCGGTGGTTGCCATGACAACATGGTATCAGGAGGATCATGTGGTGAATGCTTCCTTTTATTTCTGTCAAGGACCTACATGTTGTTCCCTCTACGCAGAGATTGTATTCACATGTCTCCCTGGCCGCTGTATTTGTGCATGTCCGTGATCGGAGCTTCCGATTTTGTAATGGGTTCTGTGTGTCTTCTTTGATACTTCTTTGGTTTCTCTCCTCACTCTCCTTCTGCTTTACCTAATAATAACATGCCTTCATTCATCCAACCTGCAATACTTCCGTCCCGCCATAAGCTGTGCACTTCAGTCCTGCTTGGATGCAGGAAGCCCACACGCCTGTATCCAACTGTTTATAGCTGTCTTTGTCCCTGCCTGCCTCACTCTGGTCCTCCAAACCATAACATCATTGTTAACTGTTTAAGTGCTGACTTACACCTTCCTATAGATTTTCCACACACACGTGCGAACTGTTTTGTTTTTTTGTTGCCACGGATCTAAGCTTCTCCCCGTACAGTGCTGTGCTTTTTCTGTTTGGGCCTAAAAGTGTCTGTGGAGTAGGATGATAAGACATCCCTACATCTGAATCACATTGTGTTTGTGTACAGGTTTGAGTGACAGGGGCCGTGGCTTGTACCGTAATAGTACACCAGGGGGCAGCAATGAGAATGTAACTGGAGAAGAGGGTCATGGACAAGGTCAGTATTTTATATTTGTCGTTCGTTTTAACGTTGGTAACATGAGTCGCAAACTTGTCAGTTTATTAAATATGTGTAGTGAAAATTGCTAATTTTTCTGAATACTGTAGTTCTCTGATAGTATTGATAGCTGCCTAGCTAACGTCTAACGATAGTGATACGTTTGGCCTGGATACGTAGCCTTCCATTGTTAAAAATAACGACAAATAAATATGAGCAGAAGACAAATGTTTAGTCAGCTAATTGTTTGGATTGAATCTTCTCAGGGCAGCAAGCTCTCAGTTCCTCTCCCAGCCACCAGGCCTCGTCCCTGGGCCTGGTGGGTAACTCTAGCTCCAGGCTGGCACAAGGAGCTGGGTGCAGGCCCAGAGGTAAGGCAACACTGCTTGTATTGTTTTCTCTATTGTAGGGAGTTGCATTTATTATGGAGGAAGAATTGTGCCACGGAAAGAATGAATGAAAGTCTAATAATTGACCCATTTAAAGATGTGTATGTTTTAATACATAATGCATTCAACTATTATCAAAGATGCTTTTTTATGGAGCATTAAAGCCACCTTGTGGCCACATTGGTTAGTTGGATGGGGAAACCTAGAATCTTTGTGGAAACCAACAAAACAAGAAAACTCAATTAAGAAGAAATGCATTTTAAATGCTACCGGAGTGAAGCGAATGCAGACATAAAAATAATGCATTGAGTTGAAACAAGGTTTCCCCACCCAACTCACCAAGGTGGCCACAAGGTGAATAAAGTCTATTGAATACACTTCATGTTCTTCATATTTTTCCACCATGCTCAAGCACAGTTGCATTGATGTTGAACCAGTGTTGAACTCATTCAAAGTCATACTCAAAAAGGAATGATTAGATCTATTGCTCCCCCCCTTTCAAACATAGGCTATACAATCACTTACTAACCCTAAGCCCAAATACCAAAAATACAATTAATCTATCGCTGCCGCCCTCCTACAACTAGATTTCCAAAACTGTTGACAATATTTTGAAAGCCTGTTTTATGCCTGAAATATAGGGCGTTCAACATGACCCCTGCTCATGGTTCAAAGGTCAATAAATCAGATAAAGCAGCTGCAGTCAACCTGATTGAAGTTCATAATGAAAACCAGAAGATCTGGGAAAATAAATTCACACATTGTTAAAAGTATCCCAACATTTCCCAGACACACCTCTTTGATGATATGTGAGATCAACCTATTCCAATAATATTAATGTACTACTACACTGATCAGTATACTCATATGATAAAATGAATCAGAATGGGGGCCTCAGGTATAGCAATTCTCAGCTTTGAAATACCTATACTACTTTATCTCTTTTGAAAGCATTTTTAAAAGGCCTCTTTAAAAGCAGTTTAATAATGTTTTTTTTAAATCCAACTATAAATTTACTATTTTAAGTGTCTATTTAATACTTTTTTCCCTCATGGGTTTAATTGAATGCTCCATAAAAAAGTATCTTTGATAATTGTGTAATGCATGCTTTATTATAACAGTATTTTAATTGGGTAGATTATTAAACATTCATTAAGCTTTTCCGTGACACTATTCGTCCTCCATAATTATTACAACATTAAAATTGTTTGTAGTTTTGTGTTATGTTCAAGAACCAAACACTAAAAGCAAATGCTGAAATCAAATTGCCCCATCTTTGGTCACAATTTATATAATGGGTGGTTAAGATAATGTGGTTAAGATTGGTTTATTCTGATCGGTTGCAATTAGTGACAGACACTTGCAGGAGCAGCATTTCCTTTAAATGTGTGCCGGTTAAAAGTATTTAACCGAAAAGTATTTAATGTCGATTATTCTTTAACTACCATGTGGAATTATTATTATTTTCCAGGTTTGGTTTTCAATGAAGACTTGCATCTCAATTCCCCAGACTCCATTTTGGGTCACCGTGGCAACCTGAATGGTCGTCCAGGATCGAGTGACCTGAGCCACAACACCTCCGGCTCCAACTCCCCAGTCAACTTTAGGGGTACACACACACACACACACACTCACACACTCACTCACTCACTCACTCACACACTCACACAACCATATGTGTAATGGTATTCATTGTGATGTCCGTTTTTCACCGAACTTTGTACATAACCTTTAAAAGTCGAAGAATTAAACAATAGCCCCCGATCACTACAAATCAATAATCTCTCTCTCTCTGGACAGAGACCTCAGACCGCCAGGCTCGCTCTGCCAGCCTCTCTAGCGACGATGTCATGGCTCTCAGCAAATCACAGCCCTCCCTGTCGCGTAGCTCCACCCTTCCTTATGACCACACCCCTCAGAGAGCTCAACCTCAGCGCGGGGCCCCCGGGGTCCGGCCAAAGCCTCCCCGCTCTTCCTCTCCAGGAAGTGAGATGGTGTCCCTGGAGCAGTTTCTTCAAGAGAGCAACGTACAGTCCCCACCGATGGTAACTTACCGTTATGTCGCCGTAAAACTGACATACTCTTGATTTGTCACAGACCAACTATTGCCTAATTCTAATTTTGCTTATTATCCTAAAATCTTATTTTCCCTTAGTCAACCATTCAGGCTGATTATTACCATGGTTACCAATTCATTTCAGTGTACTATTGGTGGATTAGAACCTCTTAGTTGTCAGAAAACAAATGCTGTTTTTACTATAGGCTCAGGCGTTATTACCTTTGGTAATAGACAACCCATCATTTATTGTTTTGCAAAATCTTTGATTTTGAACTAGAAAATACAGTTGGTTTGATCCGTTGACTGTTGTCAAGTAATGAATGACAATTCCAATATGCATTCACTCTATATGCAAATCAACCACAACAATCCTAAGAAAACTACTGAACGCTAGAATGAGCTGATGTGTGACCAATATTGAACAAAGATATATCTTTTAATCTTCATTTCCATTTACAACAGGTCTCCACAGGCAGCAAGGAAGATTTGATGGCCGACTATTTCACCAGAAGTCCCGCCCCCTCGGCTCCAGCTGACCGGGAACAAGCCACTCCCACCAACTATGTCACACCCACCGTCCAGCCAGCCAATCAGAGGCCAGGCCAGACCGTTAAGCCTTTTCCCCGCCTCCCTGTAGGCCAAACACCCACGTCGGGCCAGAGAGGCAGCCAATCACTGAGCAGGGCCTACAGCCTGGCGTCAGCGGATTTGCTACGTTCCAATGGACCGGACGTCTACCGTGCAAACGAGGGCTCCCCTGGCCAACCAGAGGTTGTGCTCAGGAGACAAGGGGGACTGGTCAATGGCAGCGAACGCCCTCTTTCTGCACGAGTCGCCGGCTCAGGCAGTGTACCCGGAGAGGGCGGGTATCTGACAACTCCTATCCACCATTCATCCTCTCTCAATTTGCAAACGGATAGGTACGCAGAGAAAGAAAGGGAGTGGGAGAGGGAGAGAGAAAAGGAGAGGGAGAGAGAGAGGGAAAGGGAAAGAGCGCCAACCTCCATCACTCGCAATGGCCCCGCCCCCTCTACCACTTCACCCTCCTATCACCATCGAGGAGAGGTTGCCATGGTGTCGCCGGTGAGGGCGGTCCAAGCACAACGCTTGGATGACACGCCCGAGCCGAGGGAAGGGCTGAGGGAGGGGCTGAGGGAAGGCCGGCCCGCCGACTCCTCCCACACCGACAAAGAAGGTGAGAGAGCGCGGTGTGCTTCTGCCGAACGTCCCAAGAGCAAACCCGCCTCCCCGGACCCCAACAATGACCCCCAGACCGTTTGGTATGAGTACGGCTGTGTCTAAACCCTGGAATAAACTGGTATTGTGTGCTCATCATCTTGACTTCTTGTCTTGAACTGAAATGGCCCTTGAAATATCTAAAAGGATACTCTCATGCGTTGGGGGGGCAGGATATGTGCTGGAACTCACGGGAACACCCTGCTACAACCCTACTGTCTGGGCTCTGTCCAGGCTCCTTAAACAGTACCTACCCCCGCATACAGAAAACAAAACGATGGACTTGGATATTGTCACTGAACCGAACTGAACACACAAACTTAATTGTATCCAATTAGTTCATCAAAATGCATTATTTAATAATATATCTGGAAGCATTCAACATCATCGGGATTATACGAGTAAAAACTACTTTTTTTGAGGTGATAAGTTCAGCTATTGATGAACCTGGAGGGGTAACAATGATTTTTATTGGCACTTACTTTAGACCCTCTGACCCTACGTATCTCGCTCATTCCACCTGGCACAACAAGCAGAAGAGGCTGGCCCGCCCTCTTCTTTCGAGAGCCGACACATTACAGTATATATATATTTATGCTGTTAGTTTTTCCATTGACGGCTCTATGGCTGGGCTTGAAGTCGCTAGGAAACAACAGCAGATGAAGCGCTGGCTTTATTGTTCTCAGTGCTTGAATGTATCCTGACCTTACTTCCAAAGTTGAACAAAAACAGATGGCTACCATTTAAAACGCTTTGTGGATGAGTGCTCTCGACCGATGTCGAATGAACAAATTGTTATTCTAAAATATCGCCCGTCTCGATTTACAGTAAGGAGAGGGAACTTTTAAAAGTCCAGTAACAAGAGGAAACTCAGGTAATTCTGAGCTCCCCTCTGAAGGCGAAAAGCAGAACCAAGGATGCGGTTATTGGTTTACCAACTAGAATCTGGTGGTTTCACTGGGATGTGGGAACACACTCTCCGGCCCAGTAAACTGTAAATCATGTGCGTTTGATGCGAACAACATAACTGGAAGATGGAAGGGTGTGGCCAGAGAGAGAGGGATGTGCAGGAAGAACGTGAAGAATGAGAAAGTAAAAGAGGGAGGAGGATACTAGGGTGCAACAAAGGGGAAGATGACAGATGGAGGAGGTAGGGATACAGAGGACTCTGGGAGAGGGATCCTCCCTTTAATTACAATCTTGTATGTTCCCTCCATCTTTAGATGACCTATCCACACATGCGGTGCTCTGACTAACATCCCTTTACTGGAAATGGGTGGACCCTACCCTTATGTATAACACTGTGCATAACAGTACAAACACACACATGGTTCTTCATATTTTAAGCACCATCTTGGGAAATTTGTGGCTGGACTAATGATTGATGAGGACTACACTCACACACAGGCACACACACACTAAACAGTTCTGAACACGGTAACATTGCTAGGTCAACGAAAGACTTGATTTTGGTAGGTTCACTGCATTGGTGGCTATAGAGAAGGTTATAAGGATGCAATTACACACGGTGAGATGCGAGTGTTGAGTATGTTTTGTTTTAACAGCAATCACTTCCCATCAACTACACACTACAACGGAACCCCAGGGAGAACTCTTGATTTGACCAGATGACCAACATCATCCCCGTGGCACGTGGGGATGGCAAGCTGCATTTCCACACAATTTTGGTGTTTTGAGTAGTTTGATGTGGTGGGTTATCTTGTTCAACTTGTGAGAGGAATGCTCCATTTCCTAAAGAGAGGGCCAATTATCAATGAGGTTGATGATGAACTTTCAATGGTGTTAATGGTCCGTTTTGTGTGTGCTACAAATTTACTGTGAAACACGCATGAAACAGCACCTAATATGTAATTATGAACTGAACTATGAGGAAATGTACACTGGAGTACTTTTAAACTGATTAAGTTTTAGCTGCAAGTACTGAAAAATGATTAATATTATTCATATAGTAGTCAAAATAGCATTTCTGTTAAGAAACATTACCTTATGCAATCAACTAAATTATTTTGTGAATGAAAAAAAAGCTGAGGGTATTTTTGTTTTTCGTTAAGCGCCCTTAAACGCATGGGATTGTTAACAGTAGTAAACATTTGTAAAAATGTACAGTACTTTAATAAAATAAAATAAAGATACAGTTGATAGTGTCATCCTAAATCTAGTTTAAGATCCCACTGTTTGTAGATGTTTTTTTTATACTTTTGTGTACTTTACAAATACTAGTTCACATTTTCTTAGCTCGTAAACTGGCCCATGAAAACATGAAAAACACAGGCTGGATCAAAATTCAGGTGGCCGACTTGCCTGTCAGTCTGCTAACCTGCTAAACATGGATGTGTGAAGCCTAAGGATTGTTGTTTTTGTTTGAGCCATTTGCACTTAGACCAAGAAGAAGGGTCCAGCCGCCCTAACGGGATGTTAACCCCCGAAGTGGGACCTTTTTAATCTCATTCTTAGCGTGATGTGTGTAGAAAGATGGATCGAACTGGTTTAAATGCATTTGGAATGTTTTTTTTTCTTTCCTGTGTGTGTGTGTATAAAGAAAATGTTTGTGACTTAAAGCACCCTTATGATGTCCAGCTCTATGAGACGGATCTATTTGTTTACCTGTTTTTTGTTTTTTTCACAAAACAATCTTCTTAGTGTCCTCTATTAATATCATGAATATATACCCTTGAATTTCTGTTATTGTTCCTGACACATGTCTTATCTACCTGTGTTGTTGACTACCTGCTCACCAGCCCACATGTGTCTGCTAATCACATTCACATATCACATTTGCCATCATAAGACCATCTCTACTACTTCACCTTTTGAGAGTTTGCTGCCATCTGAAGGCTATAGGTAAAAAAAAACCCACAACTGACTAGACTCTGATGTGCACAGCACATATGTATGTGTACGTATCTAAAAAATTGTTTGCTTACATGACGCATTACCAAGATGGGTGAATGCAAAAAAAACGACTTGTCAAGCAGGGTTCCTCTTTGCATTTAATTTCTTACTGCGCAATGTAAAAAAATCGGACTATAAGACGAGCACCAATTCATTTTTATAAATATATAAATATATTTACAATGCAGTGTTTGAATTTAAAGTTGAACCTTTAGATGGCAGAGAACATAGTGAGGAAATAATTGAATGTGTAGTTACTTTATTATGCATTAACCTTTTACTTGGTTGCACCCCACACCCTAATGTTAAAGTGACATTCAATGAAATAGAGTTTAGCATAAGGCATCCAAAATGTCTGCTTTGAAAAGAGCTGGAAGAACTGTTCATTGTGTAGCACTGCTAAATGCTTTAGCATGATCGGCCTACTGTGTAAAAACGGTTCCTAGTTGATTGAGTAGATTTAACTGCTGTTAAATCTTTTGTTAATAAAGTTTTATCGAATGGATAATGCCAGGCTGGACACTGTTTAACTAAACGGCACGACACTGTTAATGCTAGATTACATTCATATGTCACATTACAGAAGTCAGATGACCTTGAATGCCATATAATGTTTTTGATTTTTAGATATTGTAAAACAATGTAGATGCATAACAAGGTATAGGCCTAACCTTCATCAAGACAGTAGCTGAAACCGTTAAGCCTACTTAAATAGGCCAACAAATGATCCATTGAGGAATTGTATGACATCAAAAGGTTGGTCTTCCACCCTGACCCATCTCTCCACCTCAACAATAGGCTACTTGGAATATCCACTGCCCCTTTTTATTTTTTTTCCGTGTGCGAGCGCACGACCACGCTTATGTGCGTGTAGGCCTACTCTTGAAAGTTGCGTGCATTGGCTGGTCTCCGCGTGCAGTGCCTGCAAACAAGACACGGTAAGGACTTACTTTTTTCAACTCACACATGTATCATGATCAGGAGAGGTCCGTACTTTCTCATTATTGAACATGGTTCTTAAGTGTTATTTTGAACTCGTATTGACAGTAGGCCTATTCATCTTGTATTTGTATGATTGAGTATAGAGGAGTTAAAAGGAAATGAATTGTAACACGTGATTTTTTAAAGATTTAGGTCCATTATATAGGCCTTATGTGATATTTCTTTCAAATATAAACCTTGTGTAAATTAGTATTTTAATCGCCATTTGTATTGCGATGTGTTGCATTTAGTTTTGCTTTTGCCTTTCTTAGTTGTTAGCAGTAAGATATGTTGACTCCGGTGTCGATACGAGATAACACAACCGCTTTCACCACTTCTTGATTAACGGACATAACGGACTGGCTGAGCACGGGCAGTAGGCTATGACTTATTCATTTATAAGGTATTCACATAGTATCTGTGGATACCTATGTGTATGTCTTATTTCGCACGCTGAACATTTTTGCCTCTTGGACCCATAATGTCCGTCAGGATAGATTTGATTTGAAAAATGTTCTTCAGCACCATAGCTTTAAATGAGAAACAGTCTTGATATACATGATCTATGGACTTGTCTGAGTAAAGTTCCAAGGAATGGTTTTGATTGTGTAAAAAATGGCCGAGTTATTGCAATTCAATATATGCTAAGCGAACATAAGCCTATC
>OOFG01001632.1:0-12537 GCA_900323295.1 Molva molva | reverse complement strand
TATCTTAAGTGGGTTTATTGTGCAGCTGTAATTTTCCGAGACGTGAGCAGACAATGTGTACTGCCAAAAACATCCAACTGTCTATCCGGAGAAAACGTGTGGTGTACCGTTTTTTTATTTTGTATTATTCTATCTGTGTCTGGTGTTGTGCCTTTTGACTTTTGTTCTGCACATGTGTCTCCCCTCCCCTTCCTGTCCTAAGGTGTCTATCACCTTAAAGCCAGCAGGAATGTACCTACTTATATTTTTTGCCCCTTTTTATTTATGTTTATTTATTTTCCTTATCTCTCTGTAAAAGGCTTGTCCCAGTGGAACAGGTGTACGGTCGGGTCCCGCTGAATACTTTGTTTTGTAACGTGTACTGATCAATTGGAACAACAATCAAAGGCTTATCTCGGGCTTCCTTTGTGCCAATACATTTTCAGACAGACCCCACTAACCTCCATGTTACACACGAGTGCGCCTTTAGTCTTTTGTCTCTTTGCTTCATCAGCTTGTAAGTATAAGGAAGTGGGTGTGCTTAGTCCACAGTCAAAAGGAAGCAGGAAGTGACAGCAGATAGTGGCTTTTATGTTAGTAAAAAAATAACAAAGTATAAGACCAACACAAAGAAAACTGTTGTGCACTATTATAGATAATGAGGAGACTTTAATTGGCTTGAGTTTTATGTTTGCTTGTAGGCAATGTCTGCAATGACTTGATAGACATTAAAAGCACTTATTTGTCAACTTTTTAAACCCAATTCGCCCATTTTTTTTATTACCTTGTTGTACCTTGTGACGTGATTGCCATGGACATTTGAATAACACACTTTATTTCTTGTAATGGAAAAAAGGTGTTTGACAATTTTTTATTGTCACCTGCACTAGATACATCTATAAATATGTGCAATGTTAACAAATCTGCAAAAAAAAACAAAAAAAACGTGAGAGCATGTATTGTTTTAGAGACTATAATGTTGTTTACAGGAATTTGTCTGACCTCATGTGTTAGTGCAAACTGTGTTTGATGCATGGCAGGCGAGCAGAGGGAAGGCATGACTCTATGGTAGGTGTAGTTTCTTGTGTGGGTCCGTTGATCTACAGCTAGACATAATCAATATAATCACATGTTCTATTTTCATGTTATTTTTTTTATTTGGTCATGAAGATTGAACACTAAAACCAAGGTTTGAACACAGATTAACCAAATAAACAATTCTATATTAAATCATATTGCAATTTTCCCCCATCCCCAAAATAGCATTTTCTGATCTAAATACTGGGCCAAAAATTTGGATGAATTCGTTTTGAATTGACAGCCCACTTCGACAGCTAAACTGTAAACACCTGCATGCATTTGTAGACATACACCCTTGTGCACTCATAATAAAGACGTATTGAAAATATATATTAACAGTTACTTTGAGTGTAACATTAATCAACAGTATTGATGTCAGATGTGAATATTGTCAATGAGGACTGGGTAGAACTGTTTGAAAGATAAAACATTGTCTAATTGTCCTTTCACTTTTATTTATTTTATATGTTTGAATTTGTCTACCAATGCTGTTTCTTCAAATGTAACGATTTTAACAAAACCCAGTCTGGTTTTTAATCATAAAAGGTGTCTGTTTCAAAATACGTGCCTGACCGTCCCTTTTTATTTGGCAGCCTGTGGCACCACATTCTTGAGCGTCATGCATACACGTGGTTTAATACAATGATTAAGGGCCATATGTTCATACCATACATAGCCTACAAATACAAAAACGTAACTAGTATTTTGATATACGCCTCTATGTATGTATTATATGTATTACATATATAAGTAGGCCTATATATTGAATAAAACAAGAGCAATTTGTATACATTGTGACAGAACTATAATCATCAGCCCACATACACAATAGCCAGCCAAACCAGTCTGAAATCAATTCCAACGCATTGTTCTTGTACGGGAGGGAGGGGGGCTGCTTTGCTTATCCCTTCCAACTCGCCCATGGCGTTCTGTCTCCTCCCACCGAGTACAGAGCCAGAGCTAAAGCCGCTTGTTTATGAGACGTAGTAGACCACAAGGACGGAAGGACCCAACATCGGACGCAACATATAAAAGGTTAGATTGTTTCTATCCACATGTCCAATGTCTACGAAATTGTTCATTCATATCAATTGTTGTAGAACGGTTTATGCTAATCTTAGTTTCCCTTACAAATTTTACATTTATTCGTTTGGCTGGCGAGGGTACGTCCAACATCGGATGTGTACTATGCTACTAGTGAAGTTCAAGTCGGTGTTTCAATTGTCACGATCCATTAATTTGGATTTCGTCTACGTGAAAAGGTGGGGTTCCTGTGACCGCGGCAATAATTGATTGATTGATTGAAACACTCGTTTGTTTTCCTTGGAAGATGCTCAGTCGATTATGTAAGCGTTTGTACGCATGTTACGATTGAGATTATTAAAATAACCAGAATGGTTCGAAGTGCGTTTGCTACTTCGAGATGTTCGTGGAAAATGCTTAACCTACTACAAGGGTCCCATTCACAATTTTTCGCAACTGCATGTTGTTTCGTTGTAGCCAAATACCTTAACCCTCACTCAAAAGTCGCAACAACCTGAAAGTATAGAAACTTGAGGCCCATCTATTGAACAGACTTACAAAATTGTAGTTGTTATTTCAAAGTCAATGGCTATCAATTCTATGTGCGCCATGTTTACCTGAAAAATCATTGTAGGCCACGTTATGGAAGGCAGGGTCAATATGTAGATTTAAAGAACAATCAGTTTCGGTACTTAACATCTCAAGCAGGAATGTATTTTGTAAATGTTGCCATCTTTAGGTATGGTTCAGGAAGCTGCTGGTTTTATAGCCACAATGACTAGTCTGTACTGTGTCAAGACTTAATACTCAGGGTGGTGGGAAGTAGCGTGTCCTATGGTGCAATTGGATTGTGCATTAACCTACTTAATGTGCATTACTTAATACCTTTCTCATTACTTCATTTAAGGTTGCATCAGTTGACATGGGTGGTGCAAGAGCATTTACTCAGCCACTCAGTGGAAAATGACAGAGTGCAATGGAGACAGTGGGACGAGTGACCACAGCCTTCAAATGGACTCCAGCGAGGTCCCTGAACAGGCCAATGGCAAGGATCAGGAGTTGGAAGGAGGCAACATCAACTGTGACCCTGAAGAGGGGGTTGAAAAGGTTGGCTGTGGACCCCAGGGTCCTGCTCCAATGCCGGGGGCAGTCATAGCCCCTGACGGTGGCTGGGGCTGGGTGGTGCTCGTTGCTACCATCATGGTTTTGGCTCTGACCCTAGCCTTCCCCTCCTGTGTGGGCATCTTCTACACAGACTTGCAGAGGGAGTTCAAAGCCACCAACAGTGAGACTTCATGGGTGCCCTCCATCATGACTTCGGTGCTGCATGCGGGAGGTACTGTATCTAAATCAAGGGAACAGTCTGATCAAATAATGCTAAATAGATGTAAACTATAATCATGTGCGAGTTGTTGGATCAACACTCCTGCATATGTTAATCATTTAAACTTTGAAGGACACTCAAGTTTACATAATGGGGGAATTTGCATTACATTTGCATGATCATGTATTGTGTCCTGATGCATCATTGTTAATGGGAAAAATGTTACAATTAAATAATAATAATATATAATAATAATTTAAAAAAACTGTTACAGTACGTTGCTACATAACTGTTATACTTTGCCGAACCAGAATTTGTTGAGTCAACTTCCTTCCCAAAGACGTGATTTAGGTTGTAATTTTTGCTATTAATCTTGAGGTTTTGAATTTGTCAGACTAAAATACCCTTTCACACATAATACTTAGATAACTTTTATATCTTTAGCAATCCCCTGTCTCTCAGCTTAGGTGAAGCCAGTTGGTTGAAATATCCAATATTTACCCCTGACACGCTAGACCTTTGCCCTTTCATATTGTACTGTGTATTTAACTGGGAGCATTACATGTTATCTTCAGGCCCTTTTTGCAGTGCATTGGTGGAAAGATTTGGTTGCCGAGCAACGGTCATGCTAGGAGGAGTGCTGAGTGGTTTTGGGATGGCTGCAAGCTCCTTTACCAATTCCATCACTGAGCTATACATTACTGCTGGGATTATTACAGGTAAGCAAGGTCCATGATCGCAATAATGAGCACATATTTCTTGAGGACATTAACATGAATTTACATCCAGAATGTCAAGTATTCACTGTGAATAGGTCTTGAATCTGGAACTATATGAAAGTCACTTTTAAAGTTTCTACTTTCTACCCATTATTCTGCAAGCAAGGCCAATTCTTCATTGAAGTCAGAACATGTTTTTCCCCACACCTGTTACCACGACCAGTTGACACAGATTTTAAATATAGTTTGGAAGAAGTGAATTAAGATCATGTAAAAGGACTCCTTCCTTCTTCGTGAGGAAGGAGTGAGGGTCACCAGAGAAGTACAGGGTTGTCAGGGTTAAAAGAACTACCTAGATGAGGCGTTCAGGGATGTAGAAACCTTGTGTTTCAACAGACATGGCGTTATTTACCATTACTAAAACACAGAGCTTCACAACGCTCTCTTGCTATTACAGGACTGGGCTTCTGCTTCAGCTTCCAACCGGCCGTGACCATCCTGGGCCACTACTTTGTACGCCGGCGCACATTCGCCAACGCCATGTCGTCCACGGGAACGGCACTGGGCTTGTGCACCCTACCCATCCTGGGACACTACCTCAACACAGAGCTGGGCTGGCGGGGGAGCTTCCTGGTGCTGGGGGCGTTGCTGTTAAACTGCTGCGTGTGCGGAGCAGTGATGAGGCCCCTGGAGCCCCAGAGGCGCCGCGGACAGCCCCTCATGAGCCACAAACACCCTGAGCCCCAGAGGGAGAACGGGGGGACCCGGCAGGGGAAGTCGAGGGCGAGGGCCCTGTTCGCCAGCCTGGGGGCCTCTCTGCGTAGACACATGGCCTTTGACCTGTTCCTCAAGAATTTGCATTACCGCGTGTACGCCATCGGCATCACCTGGATGATGCTGGGCTTCGTGGTGCCGTTGGTGTACCTGGTGCCCTACGCCACGGGCAAAGGCATGGAGCAGAGCAAGGCGGCGCTGCTCCTCTCCATCCTGGGCATCATCAACATCATAGTGCGACCTCCCATCGGCCTGCTGTTCAACCTGCCCTGGTTCAAGGGACGGCACATTTACGTGTTTTCCTCGGCGCTGCTGGTCAACGGCCTGAGCAACAGCATCTGTTGCATCGGCCCGAGCTTCCCCGTCTTAGTGGTGTACGTGGTGACGTACGGGCTCTCCATGAGCGTGGTGGGGTCTCTGATGTTCACCGTCCTCATGCAGACGGTGGAGATGAGCGCCTTCCCGTCGGCCCTCGGCCTGCTCGCCGTCATGGAGAGCGTCACGCTGCTGATCGGCCCCCCGCTTGCAGGTAGGCTGCCACGAAGGGCGTCTATGGGGTTTTTAGTTTGGATTTTAAGGCATGGCTTTCATCTGCCCGACTACAAGGAGCCTTCTTCATAATGATTGAAGATATTCATTATTGCTAATGTGTTCATGCTCAATTTCAGCTTGTGTACTTTGCAACAAAACTGTTTTCATTGGCTAACGAGAAGCGGGTTTTTTGCTGCTTGGATGCCATTTGTGACAGTCATGTGATCCGATTAAGCCGTGAGCCATCTGCGAATTTGCGTGTCGCTATGACATTGGTCTATGCTAAGGTCTGCTTTGCCTC
This sequence comes from Molva molva, assembly GCA_900323295.1. NCBI lineage: Eukaryota > Metazoa > Chordata > Actinopteri > Gadiformes > Lotidae > Molva > Molva molva. Next base: position 6,806 of record OOFG01001632.1, on the reverse strand, counting down.
ATGTAAATAGGTCCTTGTGTGCCTTGATTGAACATTTACAGGAATAGAATTTACAACCCTCTTTCCCTCCAGGCTGTTCCTCTCCAGCAACAACAGAGTCTTTGTTATATTCTTTATGGTCGAATAAGCGTAATTATTGCAAAATCTCTTGGTAGAGATTTGTAGCAACTAGTGGAGGTGAACGCTAAGCATTACACTGAAGTGAGACTAGGAAAAGGGCAGGCATGTGCTTGATCTAGTTTCACTGCTATTGCTGGTATCAAGTGTCAGATGCAGCTTGCTTCCTGGTTTTCAGGACTTATAAAGTCCTTTATACACCAGCCATTCACAATAATCACATATGCATGAGCTTTGAGTTTCATCAATTAGTCTTTCATTCATAAATAGTAGTCCTTTTTATTTTTTTTATACAAAAATTCACAGAGATAAAATGTAGTGTAAAACAAACGTTTTGTTTGCTTGTGCTCATCGTGGATATTCACCAACATGTGTGCATTTATTTATCTTTGCAGGAATCCTGGTGGACAAAACAGGGGAGTACTTCCATATGTTTTTGGTCTGCAGTGTTGTTGTTGCCTCATCTGCCGTGTACCTCATGGTGTCGTTTTACGTGCTGGGCAAAAGGGACAAGAAGGCGGCAACTAAGGGGCAGCCACTGGCTCTGACGGACCAGGACGTATCCACTCAGTGTCAGTACAGTAGTGTGCCAACAGATGGCGCCAAAAAACAATCTGAAGACCACAGGGAAAAGTAAATACAGCTACAAAGTTTCCACCCTTTGTGATTACTTTCTTGTTTACAGGCCGCAGTATCGGACCTGTATTGAAATAGGCCAAAAAGTGTAACGACATACCAAACAATACATCTGACTTTATTGACCGCACCAAGCAGCAAATCATGCCCAGTAATGTCACTTACAATAGTTTGAAAAACAAGTAATATCCGTGCAGCCATCCTACAGACCCATTGAAAGAACCTGCTTTTCATCATTAACCAGAATTGGTTAATGATTGCATAAGAAGATAAATAAGATAAAAATAATCCTTTGGTGCAAAACACCTTAGGTCACAGGGTCCACCTGTTGTTTGGTCAGCAGCACTTCATACCAGATGGTCTTGTTGTTTAGGAAGACACGGTGGTTCTATTGTCATCTGGTGGCCATACTCTATAGTACAGTAATAGTACTGAAGCCTTCTTAATGTACCAAACATGAGGGTATACACGGCATATATAAATGCATGTATTATGAATAGAAACCGTAAGTGAACCGGGGTGAACATGGTTTCAACATATGGTGAGGAACATTGATTGTACTACGCTATATACACCAATGCTGCATAAGACATCACACACGATGGTGCTTATCCTTTTCACTGAGTCATACATTCGGTCATTAAACTCTCATTCTATTAAGAAAAACCTATAATTTTCATATTCTACCACAAAATGGAAATATGTTGTGTAATAGCAGTGTTAAAATTACAGCTCAACTTTTGATGACCAATGAGAAAAGAGGATTTGCCTAAGATGAGCTGGACAAAATAACCAGGTGTTTGGGCTGCCCTGGTTCCAGCAATACCTCATCAGAATCTAATTTGGACAAGAAGTTTTAGAAGATGGATGTATATGATCTGTCCGACAATCGTACACGATTGTGTGTGTAAATGAATAGAGTTTCAAAGACAAAGGTTAAAAGACAATTTTTTTTTTTTTGAGCGAACTGCCAAGTTATTAGTCCTAATTATTAGTGATGAGTTATTAGTGGTGGTGACAAAAACGCTAACTTCATGTTATTTTAATGAAGCTGGCACAAAGTGGTGGTTTTCTTTCAAAGTAAAACAACCACTGAAGAGCTGCTCAATTATTTAGTTGAACTCAAGTAGAATGTTACACTGATAATTTAAATACATTAGGTCCTATATAAGGACCAATAAAACTGCTATATATGTACTTTTTCCAGATTACCTATTGAAAAGTGCCTTCTGTTACTAAGCTTTGCAATCTCAATCAAAAATTGTAACTGCCTGGATGCAGCACTCCTATAATCATGGTAGCCATAAGCAATATTAGGGCTACCTCTGTAATTCTGTAAGAGTAATTGTGTATGATATTGCAATAGATAGTGCTTAGCATTGGTACATTTGTGTGTAATTTAAATGGTTACATCAAATGTTTCAAACCAATGTCCTACCCTTACTCGTATGCCTGTTACAGCTGTTCTTACGGATGACAAGCCTACATCACAGAAGCAGAATCAGTTTACTTATTGTTGTGATATGACTGAAAGCATACAATAAATGTATTCTATTTGGACTTTATTCTTTCTTTTTCTCCCTAGAAGCATATGGTTATACAATTGTCAATTAATTAGTAGACCTACTTTTTTTGGATTCAATTGAGAATATTTAATTTATTTATTTGGGGAAATGTTACTTCTGATAAAATGGTAAACGATATAAATGAATTAATTATTTATGCTTCACGGAAATATGGGACAATAAATGCATTTCTCCGACTTGATTAGGCTTGCTTTGTTTGTGCATCACTACATCTCTAAAACAACATGTATGTAATGCGTGTCCGGTTTCCGCACACAAATGTAACCTTGTTTGAGAGAGAGAGATGTGATGAAGATACAATTCAGGATCCTCTCGCACAAATGTGAACGAAAGTGGTCTGAAAATAACCGTTGTCTTCTCCAATGTTTCCTTCACTGCCTCCTCCACTGTCTTTTCTACTACCTCCTCCGCTGTTTCCTCCATTCTCTTCTCCACTGTTTCCTCCACTGCCTTCTCCACTGCCTCCTCCACTGTTTCCTCTGTTTCTTCCACAAACTATTAAGAATGGAATACGTCACCTCATTGTGTCCCGCATCAATGATAATATATATAAACAACGCGACGAGCCAATCAAACACGAGCCAATCAGATCGCTCCAAAAACAAAAAGAAGAACGGGCCAAGATGGCCAACACAGAGCGAGGGCCTCTCTTGTGGAAAGCCAGAGTGGCCATCGCGCATCGCATGTTGCACGTCGTGTTGCGCGTTGCATTGTCGTGCCCATAGAGATTATGGAGAAATTTGATAAAAATGTTCTTTACCCATTCACTCTTGCAGTTCGATGAACACCATTGAAAATGCTGTAGCCAATGGAGAAATTCTGCTCATCGAGGACATCAGTGAGACAGTGGAACCCATGTTGGACTCCTTACTGAAGAGAAAAACTATTAAGAATGGAATACGTCACCTCATTGTGTCCCGCATCAATCATAATATATATATATATATAAATATATATTTCATTGAAGCCGACGCCACTTTTTGAAATTCATATTTAACATGCAGTAGCAGTCATTGCTGGCAATGAAATTCCAGTGTGTGTGTGTGTTTGTGCGCGTTTGTACATGTGCATGTGCATTTGGATTTAGGTCTTTGGGAATGTTTTTGAGGCAGCCATAATGCAAACAAAACCAGCAAAGGATGTCGAACAGAGAATGAGCAACCTGATTGATCAGATCACATATTCAGTGTTCCTGTACACTAAGCGCAGCCTGTTTGACCAAGATAGGCTCACCTTCATCGTTCATATGGCCTTTCAGGGGAGGGGACAGGATGACGGTTTTCACGTTGGACATTTGTATTAAAATAAATCTTGCTAATCGGATCACAACCACCTAAAAATTTAGTCCAGTACGCAGTTACCTGCTTGTTAACCAGGGAATCCAATCGTGTGGAGATGCATGTTTAATTCTAGGTGTGTCTGCTATCTCCGTCAGACGATAATATAAGATGCCTGGTCTGGATAAAAGACCTGACTCATGTTTTGAATTAAGAATAACTTTGTTGTGATTAGATCCTGTTACTGGAGAAGGAGAAAAATCCCAAAGAGCTGGACTTTGTCCTTCGCGTCCCCTTTAAAGCTGGCCTTAACTCTCCGCCGCCCCTCTCTGAGTTCCTATCCACCCGGCGGCATTACGGTGAGCATCAACTACTACATGTAGACCACATGTGTGGCTAAATGAAGATGCGTAGAGGTGCAAACTAATTCTGCCTGTATATTTGGCACTCAGGCTCTGTTCAAAATGGCAATGAAATTGAAATGTTAAATGTAATGAATCCTTTTTGCACTCTGCTACTTTTATGCTGCGGTGACAGAGACGGAAATTTGGAACTCAGGGATGGAACACGACATATCCCTTCAGCAACACAGCTTTGCCTCCGTGATCTCTGTCAATGTGCTTTACAATAACCTGGAGGCCAACTCCAAGGTAATACAGGGAAACCAATGAAGCTGAAATGATCTCAACTGAGCTGTCTGGAAAGAATACTGATGTGATTTACATTTAAATAGCATGGTGTAGGTGGAAACATCTGTAGTGTGGTTATGTTATGGTCCATTGATATAGGCTTTACCATACGCCACTTACAGTCCCTTCGCCTCCATCCTTCTCTTCATTTCTCCAGAGGTGCTTTGGGAGGACCTCCAGTATCTCTTTGGAGAGCTTAAGATTGTGGTACAGCCACTGGAGGGGATTCCGTGAATAGAACGTATGTTTGATTGCAGCCTTCATTGTTTCCAGCTATTTCAATTTGCTATCCAAATAACTTATTAATTCATATCTCGTTGTTATTTCTTGTTTGCATGAACTCTGGTCCCATGATGAAGAGGAGACTAGAAGACATTCTGGAGGAGCTCTCTCTGAAGAGCTTGACCTGGGACTCAAGGTGAGCGTGGACCAACCAGACAGTATCCGTGTCTAGATGTATGGATATACTTTCATGACTCTGAACTAAAAATACAACAATTGCATCCATCCCACAGGGAGGTCTGACCATCACTAAAGACATGGAGGAGCTCAGCATTGTCCTGTGTTCAGACACTGTGCCTGCATCGTGGACCAAGCTGGCCTACCCCTCCCTGCAGGGCCTGTCTGGCTGGTATACAGATCTACTGCTTGGGGTTCGAGGTAAACCTTGATATAATTCATCCCTTTTATTTTTTAACTTACCAATTCATTCAAAAATCTGTAAAGCAAGCATGCACGTATATTGGTCCGTAGGAGTTTGGAGACATGGACGGCAGACCCGGCATTTCCCACTGCCGTGTGGCTACCCGGCTTATTCAGCCCTCAGTCCTTTCATGCATTTTGTGGACCGCAAGAACAAGTGGCCGCTGGATAAGATGCGTTTGTCTGTGGAGGTAATGAGGAAGAACCGAGAGGAGTTCAGCAGTCCAACCCGGGAGGTGAGCCTACATCTATGGCCTTTTCATGGAAGGTACGCATTTATATAACAAAAGGTCAGACACTAGCCAATGGTTACAATACTAAGGCGTTCACACCAAACAGAGTCACACATTTCATTTCAACTTTCTTTGTCCGTATAGTTTAATGTACAAAAAGGTAACAATACATAAACATTGTACCGTTCGGAACTGGCAAGTTGAGTATTATAATAAAACAAACCATAATCATATTTACAATGTATGTTACTGTTCTTAAGGTAACTTTCGCTCTATTTATTTGAGAGAGTGGTAACAACAATTATTTATTATTGAATATATTATTACAGCAATTCCAGAGATGCCAATATGGTCTTTTGACCAAATGTAGAATTATAAAAGAAACAAACATTAAAGGGAATCTTTAAAAACAGTTTCAGAAAGGCAAGAATCCACTGTGCTCTGCAGTTAGTAACATGTAAACCTCTAGTTCTGGAAGTAGCCCACATAAACATAACCGAGATGAGGAGTGTTACATTAGTGATAATATTTTCAACCAGTAGTTTGCCATTCTCTGTGTGTGTGTGCAGGGGCACACTGGGACCCTCAGAAGGGGGTGATGGCGGAGGCATGGTTGAAGAAGCTCACCCCTAGCATGCCCTTCCTCTTCATCAAGGCGCTGCCTCTGGAGCAACGGGACACACACACACACTTAAGTTTTGAAGTTGATTGAATCTGATGAAAACATTAGGGAGCATTTAGTGGCAGTTTAATTGTAACCTAAACTAATTAAAAAGAAAATGATCAAACACAATGACAGGTTTGGATGGATGGATGGATAACGTGTGATCACTTTGAATGAAGGGAGACGTCATCAACACCAGTGTGGCGGAGGCTGAAGGCATTTCACCGAGCCTCCACCAGAGGGAGTGCTGGTTCAATGAAACACACCCGTCCACCCAAACATGTTCAGCATGTTAGCGTTTTAACCAGCTGACAGGGATCTTGATAGTAAGCAAACACAAAAGGAGAATATCACTGGCAAGCGAGTGTGTCTCTTAAAATAGACCTTTTTACTGGGAGGACAAATACTTTGGAGGACCTCCAAACTGTACTCTGTGTTAACAATAGAGAGCCTGCGTAGGAGTCCTTTTGTTTTGTTCCTGTCAAGCGATGAAGATGACTGAACCAGATGCCAGATCAATGCAACACACGCAAACACCACCCGAGTAAACAAACTGGTCATGGATCAGCCTTTCTTCCGCTCCATTATACAAAAAAAACCCATAGACTGGTGGTTTTGTTGTCGTCTCTTTAACCCACACTGCCGGTAGTCTTGTGTATTCTTTCCACCCACTGCTGAGTTTCGGAGTAAAGGCACCCAATAGTTAGTTCTCAGTGTTTACGTTCATGAAAAACTGAGAACAAACAACATTAGTGAAAAAGCCCTACACACAGACCAACTGCCACGCAGAACACATGTTCACACACACGTTGACTAGAGGGCGTCTACTAGTTAAAAGTGACTCCACAGGTGTCACTTTGAACCACAGGTATTGTGTTATTTGACAATAGGTTATTAAAAAG
>OOFG01001631.1:0-12580 GCA_900323295.1 Molva molva | reverse complement strand
TCGTTTGATTACCACAGGAACCTGTGCGTGACGAAACATACTTCAACTAATCCATTCACACATCCTGACCAAATTGAGAGTCCACCTAACCATGCGTTATCTATTCTCCCACCCAACCAACCCCGCATGATCTATTCATTAGAAAGAAACAACAACAAGCAGGCTTATACGGGAGGTCTATCGTATCTTTATGGCTGGCGCAGCACACATCACATCAACCAAACATAACATTCGGATCATTATTAACACCTTGGAGGCATACGCAACAAAAAGCGCCCCGTATCAATTATTCACATCATCCTTGAATAAACAAGAGCGAACTAGCATGCTCCTACTGTCGCGGTGCCAGGTGCCTCAGACCTGCCTGCGCATTTGTTTTAATGAATTAACAAGCCCGGCCCGTCGCAGATGAGCACGCTGCACAAAAGGGGAAGCTCATGTATAATTGATGAAGTGATTAAATGTATGGGGTTAGTAATTCAAGCAGCTCCTGGCGATGATGGCTCTCCGTGGTTGAGTCCGTGGCCTGCTCATCTTTCATTTGATTTTTAGATTCTCCCCGTCTATCCCCAGCACTTCTACTTTAAGAATACTCTTTTGAAACGTCTGCCAGATGTTCTTTTGGTGCGTCTGCAGGGCTCTATGGCGACCGGTGGTCCCTCTCCGTTAGTAAAGATCTGTGACAGAATGGAAGGGTCATATTTCCTCTTTTACCCTGCTTAGACTGATACAACAAATGTTCTTCTTTGTTTAGAGTATGTTAAGGGGCAAGTCAAGGCAAGTGGATTAATACAGCAAAACAAAAGGCCATTCACAGAATTGTTGACAACTAAGGATAAGCAATATAAATGATGATAGAATATTAGATATGTATTCTTCGTAGCTTTTTGCCACTCATAATCCCCTGCACAATCAGCTCAACGGACCATGGGATGCGTGTAGAAAACAAAAGGAGTGCACACTTTAATAAATCCCAAATAAAAATGTATTTTGTACATGTTATACTACACTTTAAAATACATGGTTTTAAAAACGCTAGTCTATAGTCTTTGTCTGGTTTCCAACCCTGAACTCCTGCCCACTTGAGCGATACTTGACTCTGCATTCATTTCCACCGAGCCAATGAGCGTCTTGTAGGAGGCACTCGACAAACAATAGTGTGAACAACAAAACACCATGGTGACTCCTAAGGCAAAAGGTTTGGATCCTCTCTCTATAAAGTCTATGGAGGCTGCTATTGAGGCTGTTTGGAATAAACTAAATATAGTGGCTCTAAAATCAACGACAGAGAGCAACGTCACCTGCGGAATCGTTTTCCGCTTAGTGATTGGATTAGGAGGAAGGCAGCGAGCCCAGTCTCCAAACGGCTGAGATGGAAGAAACTCAGACTGCACTCTGAAGGGAAACAAAGTAGAAATTCAGAATGATTATCAGGCTTGTTAGACGGTCTCATTTCTGGGTGACCGAGGAGCTTTCCTAGGACAGTAGTTACAGAAATACTACTTTGGGGCACAGCCATTGTTTTACTTGATTAACAAAATGGACATTTATGGAAATGCTTCATGAGAACAAACACATACAATAAAACGATGTGCAAATTATGCAAAGGCCTGCCCTCAATTAACATCAAGGGCTTTCTTTTTTTTGATTCTTGGAAGCAAGATTCTCTTGCTATAGGACTTCGGGAGCATAATTCATATTCGATATGATATTTTCAGTTCTATGTTGACGTGCAAAAGGCTTTACTTTACAAGCTTCTTAATCAAGCGACAAATGACAAAGTCGGTCTGATGAAATGATTGTCACTTCGTAATTGCACAGTTAAATTAATAATTTATGAATTAAAGGGTCCCTATTTTACCACCTGGTGTGAGTGCGATTAGCCATTACAACTTATTTCAAAATCTGCCTTGCCCTGTGACATAGTAACAAGTGGGAGTGTCCACCCAGATGGACACAGAATGATGGATGGATCAGTCTACCAGCCTACCCAGTGGACTGTACCAACTGGTAGGCTTATCTATCCATCATCCATCTAGGTGGACACTCCCACTTATGATGTCACCATGTCACAGCACAGGGCAGATTTTGAAATAAGTTGTAATGGCTAATCACACTCACACCTGGTGGTAAAATAAGGGCCCTTCAAGGAATGAACTAAGAGCATCACTCTTGCTCCGAGAACTCCCTGACTTCGGCACTGCGTGCTGCGTGTGATGGTGTGTGAGACCCGCAGGTGAGCCGCTGAGTAAAGATAGCCGTACGAAGCAGACAGGAGAGAACGTAAAGGAGTGAGACGTGCCCACGTGAACGTTGTGACACAGCCGTGGGGTCATCAGACGAACCAATCAGCAGTGCCGGTAGCTTGCTCATGCGGTTATTTTAAGGACTACAGTCTAGGCAGGATGGTGTCGTCGCGATGTGTTCATGATGATGTAAGCCTGCTTGAGCTGACCTCTGACCCACACGTGAAACATCTGTGGGTCTTTTGTTCTCTAGAGAGTTCAAATGAGTAAAATATCTTCAGTTCACAAAAGGCTGTCAAGATCTGTAGGACTTTGTTCTTGTCGGGGAAAGGTCAACATCTAGAAAATCGCATAGATCAGTTCAGCAAATGTTCACAAATTTAGTTTTTTGGCTCATCTTGCTTTTGTGTGTTCCATTGTTTTAATATGTACACACTACTTATTTACGCCACTTATGTACGCACTACTGTATTATGATAAATATTTCTTCCATACTCACCTTGCAGTTCATTTCTGATGGCCTCGCCTTCACCCCTTCTCTTAACAAGCCGTCTGTACATTTCTTATGTTTATTTCAGATTACATATCTGATGAGAGTGAAGCTATTCCTTTGCCTGACTGGTGATCAGCCACAAAGATTGAAGATTAAACATTTGAAAATAAAGATGAAGATCACAGCTTTCATTCCAACCCTCCTACTGTGGACATCATGACTACACTATTGTGAAAGAGCATCAACCCGCGAGCTCAACCAATGGGAGGTCGTGGTTCATTCAGGATTATAATTGGCCAAAATGTTGCGGCAGCGCTTAAACTCTCGGTCGATCCTAAACGACCATGCGCACTGCCCACAATTTTCCGAAACTTGGTAACTAGGCCGTATTTCACATGCGGAACCTTTTTACCTCAAATACCCATGAGGTCCGTGTCAATTTAAAATGACCACTCTTGCAGTTGCTCAAGGAGCTATTTTTTATAATGGAAGTCAATGGGGAAAAAACGCTGACGGTGAACAGCTCAGAGTTGTAAACGTTCACGTGTAGAAACCGTGCGTAAGCAGATCTCCAAAAAGTTTGACCGTGGGGGGCGTTATAACTAAGGGTCAAAATTAAAACAATATTATTCAATCAATCACAAGCTTGCTTCTAAGTGGCCCAGGGACTTGAATCTTTGCGTGCTTCGCCTATTAGCCTTGCTAGCATTAGCATGTTAGCATGCTTGCAGAAAATTGCACAGACGACATGTAGACATGTCTAGTTAGATATATAATCTAATAACAGATATATAATCTAATGACAACCTAATATTCATAACACTTTTATTCAATAACACTCCAATACTCAAACTGCTGTCAACCTCTCTCTTTCTCCCTTGCCCTGCCACTTTTATTTTATCGAACATGACGACTTTAATGCACAACTGGTTCCTCGTCATGTTCAATAAAATGGTCATCTCATCAGCACAGCACTCAACACAGCGGTATCCTTGGATGCTGCAATACAGGCAGTAACAGGAAATGTGGAAGTACTGTTACTGTTTAATTTCCCTGCATTGTTTGACTGAGTGTGAACATAAGTTGGGGATAAAAGTGTTGATTTGTTCATTACAATGTATATGAGATATACTGGTTGGTTTGCAGCATTATCGATGCATATTCCTGTATCATTGTATAATGGGCAATGCTATATAGCTCTGTAGATTTGAGTAGAATATAATATTCCACGTAATAATAATGGTGATGTTAGATTATTTATTATATGTAACCAATTTGTAACACGTTTACTTATTCTGCTAATCCCTTCCTCCCTTGCCAGTTTTTTAAATAACAGTTTCAAACGGTACTCTTGTGTACATCCACTAAATATGATTTATTGTCCCTCAAGTCTTTGATCGCCGAGTAAACACTTTGTAATCTGATGAGACAACAGAAAGTTCAGCAGGTCCCTGAATATAAATAAACGATGAAACTGCCATCACTTTTTGAATGCATTACAAAAGACAATCCATTATCTCAAGGAATATAAATGAATAATGTCTTCATTCCTGATGTACATTTAGCAACAGCTACATGCACTTTGTGGAAGTTTGGCATATTTATCTAAACAGTAATTATGTCTCGTAACAAGTGTATTTTGCCCATCTCACATTCTTTACCACATACATAAAAAAATAGTTGTATACTCAAACGGCCTTCACGGCTACATAACTTCCTTCCTGTAGTGACAGTATTGTATTCCATTTTTTTAAAAGAGTATTTCACTTTTGTATTTATTGTATTCCCATTCTTCAGTGCGCACGCCATTCTAGTTATCCATAAAGCAAACACTGGGATCTTTTGCCTTCTCCAAATAAAATCACACATTGGCAAAAGGCACGACTGACAGGCTCTCCCACAGAGGCCGCCTCTTAGCCCATAACCCCCCGGACGCACCGTGTCCATCAGGTGGCACACAGGTTGCTCTCTGACCACTTTAGCTGCAATTTACTTTTCTTTTCTTCCCAGATATACTTGAAGGCTTCTCAACGCAATACATGTTTTATAAATTATGTTTTGAAGCCCTCACCCCAGCACACACACACACACACACACAAACTCACTTCAGGAAATAACTGGTAATGTAGCACATACTGCAGTATACACAAGCAAACACATGTGAGAGCGACAGACGCTACGTGTGTGTGACATTGTTTGATTGTGTGCAACTGTGTGCAGTGTATATATGTAGGAATCCAAATTAATGTATTTGGGCAATTATGTGTGTTCTGGACTCACACAAAAAAAAAAACTCACAATGGTAAACAAAAGGTCATGGTAAAGATTAAATCAAATATATATATATATATAAATATTTATATAGCGTTCATAATTAATTAAAGCATTGTATTCAATGGGCAAAGTGGCTGACATTTACACTTCGGTAAGAAGAAGTGAATTAATTAAGGCATTAATTAATGAATTCCAGGGGACCATGACGGTCACATCTGTAACAGTCACCTCCTTAACAGTCTTGTCCATAACGCAGATATAGAGCACTACAATTATGAGTTTCCCAGTTTGTCTGAATAAAACTCATCAGGCATTAAAGATTAAAGAATATATATTATTATCAGTATATCAAACGTGTGTGCGGTGGAAAAACAGTGTGCCATAGCGATGGTTTCTAGGTTACGGCATGAGTTTTAGTTGGAGTGGGGATTGAGGAAAACACTGTTTGAAAGTAACCATCAAAACTTCAGGATTTATATTCAAGCACACTGCTAGGATCCAAAGAACATACAAAGTGTGTTTGAAAGTAACTACCACCGTCTCACTATCTGCACTGATACGGTACAATTCATGCGCCTGTGAGGGTGCTGTATTGGTAAACAGGGCCGTCGTAGCAGTTAAGGACCCAGTCACACAGAATGTGTGTTTTGGCCATTAGACTGATGATGTTGCTTTTCACCAGAATTGAATATTCATTCCCTCCTGCACTGAGTAACTAGGCTCATCACTAATGTATACGGGTGATTTAGGAGACCTGGCTGATGGACCCTCAAGCAACCCTAAGTGGCTGGAGAACACAACAGCTTCAAGTGTCGTCACAGGTTCTCATGTGGGAAAAAAGCTTTCTCTGAGCTTCTCTCCTCAATATAATTATGTGCAAAATAATGCAAATAATTGGTACACATAGTACCACATAGTAGGTTAGCATTATCTAGGGAGATGGATTGCATGCAACTCAGATAATCAATCAGGCCTGACAAAAATCCCAGTGTTTGTAGCAGTGTTATGTTCAAGACAAAATTTGAATTTTGTCAATTTATGACAACATCTGCAGAACACAGCACATTTGCAATGAAGAGTTGATGGGTTTTGCCTTCACATAGGTTCTCACATTAGGTCAAAACACGGCAGAGCTTTTAGCAGTATCTCACTGAATATGTGATGACACTTAAAACTATTGCAATATACATTCATGTTAGCTTTTAAAATTGATATGTAAACATAAGAGGCCTGGAAAAGGTCTTTAGAATGTAGATTAAATCCGGTCACTGCAGGTTTCAACCAATTCAATTCAAGATATTATCTTTACTAACACTTAGAACACGATTTAAAAGAGATTTCACGGCCCAACGGCAAGTGATGACAGTCCAAACCACGAACTGTTTTATAAGTATACACATTTATTTGTATGGTTATTTTTTCGCATTCTGTCAGTTTATCTCAGCAGTGCTGCTTGTCTCACAACAAAAGTATCATGCACACACATGAAGAATGGCTGCGGGAGGCTAATTAACATATATTTCACATGGAGAACATCGAAGTTTCACATTCATTGGTATGAGGTGTATTACTTCCCTTCTCCCAACAGTCACAAAAAATATGTAAGACCTATGCTAATTATATTTACGTATTTTTAATGCCTTTTAAGGCCTTAATCGACATTTTGGGAATTGTAATATCTCTGCGGGTACCCTGTAAAAAAGGATGTCCTTCACTTGAATACTGCTCCAATGTCCTCCATTTCTTTAAATATTGAGAGGCTCTTGACGGTCAACAACACGTAGTACACCAGTGAGGAGGCATTTGGAGTGTGAATTAATGATCAAGAACCGCAACGCCACACCGGAGGCTAAATGGACATGGAGGAGAGACCTTTCCAGGAACGGTCTGCTTTGTAGGAGACGGTCCAAACCAAAGCGTTTAAGTGATTTAGACACATTAAGTCATTAAGGAGCAGCTGCTCAGGGAAGGCCCCTGGCAGTGGTGGCAAAAGTACGCACATTCTTTACTCGAGTAGAAGTACTGATTCAACTTCTTTACTTAAGTAAAAGTGGCACGGGCTCTGAAATGTACTCAAAGTATAAAAGTTAATAGAAGCCCTCTGACATTGCTAAAGCTAACTGAACCTCACGTCATATTAATATCATTCGAAGACTGTTAAAGTTAACCATTCTAACTTCAAATAAAATTAACAATTTACTGAAAATAATAAACATTAACTGCCCTCCAATGTGCAAATCAGTTTTCAATGTCAGCAGCAGAACTCAAAACATCATGGTCAAAACGAGAACACACTTCAGGTCTAATTAAGCTTTAAACTCTTTGCTACAGGACTGTTTCATCAACCCTCACGCTACGCCACTAGTTATCCAATACGAAATGAGAACCCAATCAAGAAACTTTATTTCTTTCCTCACATTCAGTTCAACTTTCTCATTTCCACAATTTCAAGAACAGAATAACTACGTTCTTCTATCATGTTTGGCTCAACATAAAGACCCGTGTTCACACCAAACAACAGCTCTAAACATTCCCTTAGACTCTTTATATCTTCTGAATAGGCTTCACTCAGGAGGTAGAGCAGGTTGACTTGTAGCCGGAAAGTTGCTAGTTCGATCTCTAGCTCCTCCTAGGGGAGTGTCGAGGTGTCCCTGAGCAAGACACCTAACCCTAACCGCTCCCGACGAGCTGGCTTGGTTGACTCCGCCCGACTCCGGTGGGTGAATGTGTGTATGAATGGTTGTAAGTCACTTTGGATAAAAGCGTCAGCTAAAGGCCCTAAATGTAAATGTAAATGAGTAAGTGGTCACGGTTAATGGTACATTCCACAATGTGAAGGTACAGGGGTGGTCAGCTGATTGGTAATACGTTGTGCTGGTTAAACACTACCCATTAAAAAGAGGAAGGTTTGGGCATTAAACTGATGACTAAGGTGATCAGATAAAGAGCATGTACACCGGACTCATTCTGCCTAATAATAATGTAATAATTATATCTATCTTTAATACATGGTTTTATAACATGGCTGGTCATGGAACAGTTCAGGCCAAAATGTTATTGCGGTCCGTAATCTCACTTCCACTTCCAAAACCCATTCCAGTTGTTGTATCCTCATAGAACCAGGCTTGTACTGCTGGGTACCTTCTCTCTTTACAGAACCACTGAAAGGGCAACCTGACTTTAGCTCCAAATAGAGACGTACTGATGGTTTGTCTCTAATAACAGGGTTTCCAGACACCATTATAATCTGTGTGTCCTGTAGCCAAAGGATTGCATGTTAAGTTTTAAAGATCGATGCTACCATCATGGCACGGAGCAAAACAAACACGCACATCACAAGGCTCAGCCATGGCTCAATATCAAGATTTAGTCAACTAATTGTAGACGACTTTTGGCAACAAAGCAGCTGGATTACAGAGTGCAAGCTGTTTGGGGAAATTCTATTTTCCTTAGTGCAACCATGTGGATCAAATGTAGTCTCCGATATTCAGAGAATATCTTAAATTGTGGGAAAATTGCAGATTTTACTAGTCAAGAGTGAGTGAGCGTATTTGACTACGCCTGTAGATCCCTAATGTCTCCCGAGTCCCATCCTCTCTATAAAATGTGTCTCCTTCTGTTATTCACACAATAGGATGCCTGTGGCAGTGGGTTTGTAAGTGAAAATGCACCTTGAGGGAAGAATGAACCAGCCTCGGAGGAATCAGATGTTCCACATTCTGGGAATCAGAAGGAAGCGTTTGTGACTTTATAGGCCCAGTGTTGTACAGCGACTGACGACTCAAGGTGATACTTAAACGCACCTGGGATTCTGAGGGCCATCACAAGCAACGGAGGAGAAAATAGAAAAACATGCGTGGACTGTTTCCATAGCACTGCTTCCATCTTCAGCAGCACCAGTGGTGCATCAACATAGTGAGAGACAGAGCAAGAGAGACAGAGAACGGTTTTAAGATAAACCATTGAAATAAGTGTTTTCGAAACTTATAATGCTGTGATTTGGCATCACCGGCTGTACAAAGTAGGCAAAATTGCAAATATGCACAACAAAGCTCTGTGTTAGCAGGGACAAAAAGGGAGCGGATATGCTTACCAGACAATCTACAAACATGTACGGAGCCATACAGCACAGGAACATCAACAGCAGGTTTCACAGAGCAGTCTAAATGCATAAAAGCAGACATCCATTGTTTTTCCTCTTTGTCCACCGACTAACTGGTCTTGCGATAAGGTCATTACATTGGAACGATTGTCATGATAATGATAAATGACCATGGTAAATTAGGCAGGAATAGGGTAAAAGTAGTAACGATGATGGAATTGAATATTTATGATTCCAAAAAAACCTAGTTCACAAGCCAATTATTTTAGTTTTGAGCAGCACATTTAAAGAAATACAGAAAAAGATTGCTTGAAGATTTTCCAGACGTTTTAGTTGAGGTTGGTAAAACAAATATGATAAAAAAAAGAATAATCTTCGACCGAAATTACTAGCAGATATAATGACAAACTAATCATTAAATAGTCTTGCATTACCACTAAAATAGACTTGACATGTTATGATGTACCCTTTTCATTATTCATCAACAGTGGCCCTTCATGTATTATATGGAGTGAAAGGATGGGATGTGTTGGGGCTTGGATAAGAGGCTGGAAATACAATACTATTTACGGTTCTCCGAGTGTGTTTTGAAGATTTGAGGTATGATGAGGGTGTCCTCGAAGAAAATCCAATGCATGTCTTCAAATTTGTGAGAATTACATGGGAGGAATTATATTGCAATTAATTCATACCTACTGCAATACAATAAAGTACACTCGGTTTTCAGTGAGATTAAAAACAAATTTACTTTTCATCACTTAAAGCTGCTGAAGATTTGAGAGTTTTAAAGAGGGCAGAAAAGAGTGGAAGAGAGCAATATTCTTTAAATAAACCCAAAGGTTCCCAAACCAATCAGGGAAGAGATGCCCTGATTGGTCAGTAATGAGACGGGAGCTGTCTAAAATCAAAATCGTCTCATATAGAGGCAGGCGCAGTCAACTCAGAACACACATTCTAACAGATCATATCTCTCACTAACAGCTGACGAATGTCACAGCATTTCTAATAAAATTACACTGAAATAGCCCTTCAAGTTTATCTTAAAGGTGCCTTTACCTTATCCTATACCAAAGTTGTGTTTACCATTTGTGCTCCCTAATAAGCTATCTGCATACAAATGTAATTCACTGGATTACATTCGATATGCTTCCTTTTTGGAGGAAACATGAATTCTAGTATTTGTCTTCTCTTCAATGTATCATTTTGCCAGAGAGGAAGCCATAGTTCAGAGTTTTGCCGACTTTACATTTTGTACTATACAAGGTGTAACAGAAAAAATATGTGTGTATTGCAATATGCTAATCTTCCTCCACTGCATAATATGACTGTCTGCCGTATTGGAAGAATAATAAATGTCTCTTATCAACCTAGGCTGTTACACTGTTTGCAAATGTGCCTGTGTGTGTGTGTGTGTGTGTGTGTGTGTGTGTGTGTGTGTGTGTGTGTGTGTGTGTGTGTGTGTGAGTGTGAGTGTAGGTGTGTGTGTGTATAGTCACTGTGAAAAGGAGAAACCAAAGATAGTCTGTTTCAGAGTGGCTCCTGGCTCCAACCAAACGACTTTAACATCGAAAAGCTTTACATAGAATACTTCCTGGTTCGCATTACAAGGCAAGTGTGTAAAGTTGATCAAGTGACGTGGACAACAAACACAAACACTAATTCAAATAGACTAATATTACCTTATTTTTTCAGAGTTATTCACTTTGTAGATCCAGCAAGACCCGGTCAATGTTGATTCCTTAAAGACGCATTGTTTAGGATTTAATGACATCTACCTGTGAGGCTGCAGATTGCATCCAACTGAATACCCTGACGACGTAGGAGAAGCTACGGTGGCCTGTACTGGCCTGTAAGCTGCCAGTAGGTACTTCCAAAATTATAACATCGTCCACCCAGCATCGAGTAGCCATGTGTCAAGTGATGGCAAGTGGGGTACTTGATCAATTTATCAATTGTATCAGTTATTCAGTCTGTCGAACTGTAGGTCATAGCTTACAAGTACGATTTTTAAAGCGTTTTAACATTTAAAACACTTCCTCTCTAGAGCCGTTTGTCCGTTCTGGGCTACTGTAGGAACAATTTCTATCACTATTAATAACAATATTGAAAGCAATATTACAAAGCATATTGAACCTATTTAATAAACATTCTTAAATGTAACTTACACTGCCCCTTGTACCTTCACACTGTCAAATCATTAGGATAGAAGATTGTATTGGATCGATCTGAGATCTAATCTGTGCTTGTATAATTCACTGATTTAAGTAAAGGTCTCACTGGTTTCACATGCGCATACACATACCTTTGTCTAAGCTTGAGTGACAGGGAGTGGGTCCCTTGCAAACGAAGCACCAAGTCAGGGAGTGCAATGTGTTTCTGGACAAACCGTGTTACCATGGTGACCAGAGGAGAAGAAGAAAAAAATAATTGCACTGTGCAGCGATGATGATAGAAGACCTGCAGAGAAGATGATGAATATCAGACCATCGAGAAATGATTAAGAAAGGATAACAGTCCTTTAAAAAAGACCAGGATTGTGAAATGCATCTGCTGCTTACAAGTTTTATTTTTTTGACTGCTAATCACTGAAACCCCACGATTGTAAGCAGAGAAAATCAATGTCAAATTTTTGTTAGATCTCTTGATCTCTCTTTGATCTTGTCTCACTCCTTCCTGAAAAGATAATCCCAAAAATAATAGATGATGCAGGCCTCGGCTTGGTTGGTCCGCGGTACGCTTGAGTTTGTTCAGTGACATAACGTTTGAACTTTTGTCCACCTTTCATTTAACCCAGAGGCTCAAAGCGCCCCTGCCCTCCTCCTGTTCCTGCCTCTGCTGCTCCAGTCTGCGAGGGCAGGGTTCTCAGAGTTCAGCATTCAGCAGCAAACCCCTGTCACTTCAATACAACCTCATTAAATTGCATAAAGTTAAGAAAAAGAAACCTCTGCGTTTTAGGTTTACTCGAGACCTTATCTGTGGCGTCCACAATACAAGCGTCCAAAAATATATATATATATGAAGTAGGCCTATACCAAATATATTAAATAAATAATTGTGTGTTGTTTTTTCGGACACACATCGCCCACATGTGCAGTGTGTAGTTCTCAGCTGCTTGATTGCTATAATTGTGTGTTCATATAATAACGCAGGAAATCGTGTTGCATTCGGGAAATATTTGTTAAACATTGACCAATGTGGTAACCAAGACTAATCCCAAATAAATCGGCTCTCGGTGAGCTACTGAGATAAGGAAGCAAAAAGAGGGACGAACGTCAAACTGAATTCATCAACAGCGTGAATCATTGTTATTTGTTTGATCATATAATGATATTGCCTAATTAAAAAGGTTATTGTCATTGTTGCGATAGGCTATAATATAAAACAAGTAGCAACCGGAGTGGCTTTCGGCTTAGTAGCACTGGGTGTCGCATGTAGAGGCGCTCTCGTACGCTTTAGCCCACGTAC
>OOFG01001624.1:0-11805 GCA_900323295.1 Molva molva | reverse complement strand
GGCATAATGTGCATTTCACGGTTACACTCGTTCCTTTAATTTCTTGGAAGGAAAAGTAATGGTTATACTTCCATTTAAAGAAGGCTACTTTTGGATTATTTGGGCTCGCCATTCCTGTTTCTCGTTGACTCACTTGTGTCGTTGTGTGTCCGACTGTGCGGGCTTTCGAATTTGTGTAAACAACACCCGCCCAACTCCACCTCTGATTGGCTTACCATGAAAGTTTACTGTACCTCAGCCAATCGTCATCATTTATGCGATTGTCTCGTGCCCCCGCCCTCACCAAGGAAGGAAGAACAGTAAGAAAAATCTTTGCCGCTCGGCTTAGAGATCTAGTTGGTCTGATGAAAAACAGCTTCAATTATAGTAACGAGCCGCATTTTTTGGCAGTAATGGTAACGGCGTTATAATGATGGGAAGAGTAATCAATTAGAATACTCGTTACTGAAAAAAGTAACGCCGTTAGTAACACCGTTATTTATAACGCTGTTATTCCCATCACTGCCCGCGACTGACGTGCCTCCACAAATCGCAGGAAAGGGCAGCCGCTCAGCCTGCCTGCCTGGAGTAAGGCAGTGCATGTGGGTTGTGAATAACTTCGTGACTGCTAGCAGTCCTAGTTGGCATTACAATTCTAATGGCATCGTTGAGTTAGGTTTCCAGGGAGACCGCGCATGCCTGACTTGAACCTTGGTCTCCAGGGTTGATAAACAGCAGATCGCCCCACTGTGCAACGAGACGCCAGCTTGGGCTTAAATTACATTACAAAGTCACATAACAATGTTTGTCATGTTTCAAAATGACAATGTTAAAGTTCCAGCCACAAATACAATTTACCCTGTATGACCTTTCGCCGACAAACAATGCGGAACATGCTTTTGCCATAAAGGATTACATCGCCTCTTGGTGCTTCCCCAACACTATTAAAGCCATGGCCTGTGTTAATGAGGCTTGTGATGAGCTATTGATCTGCCACAAAGAATCTTAAAGAGGGGATCTACACCACCAAAACAACAACACAGAAGAAGCACACACAACTGTAAAATGTGATCAAGGTTACCGATATAAAGTCTAAAGAATCTATCTAGAGGGTGTCGACAACTTTCATCGACTGGGTGGAATCTAGCGTGGGGAAATGTCTTAAATTGAGTTGTAATCGTGCTGACTAATCTTTTTGCTGTAGATTAATTTGATGGATTAGGTGTAAAGGGCAGACGTCCGTGAATCTAAGTTGTGATTCAAGTTAGACTCACGGACCCCCGGAAAAAAAAGTGTCGGACTGCCTCAAAATGGCAGATGACTTTGGCCAAAAATGTGCAGCAGTGAGTAAGCAAGAACAGAAAAGGCTGTATATGCAAAAAACCCAAAGTGAACAATGTGATATGTTATTGCTGATAAAGTGATTCATTTTTCATAAGATCAGAGACTGTGAGCAGGAGAATGAACGATTGGGGTAATTAGTGCAGAGGTGGGCTTATCTCAACCTTCTCTTCTCTTCTTCAATGTCTCTTCTCCAAACCTTTAAGGTCTGAGCACAGTTCTCAAATGAAAGATTAATAACGGCCAGTGATCGGTTCTTCTGTCGTTAATAATGAAGCATCCACAAGGTCAGGTCTTCATGAATCGCATCGCCTTCCAACGCAAGGCAAAACGCAGAGCGGAAACATTGACACCCACATACTGATGTGTTACCCTATCGGTCATCTAAATGACCGATAGGGTAACATTTAAAAGAATATAAAAATAACCCAACGGTGGTTCCTGCGTCAGACCCCCTCCTGTTTACGTTTATTATGAAATACACTCATAGCGCGATTTGCCCCCTGTTTAGTAAGATTTGCAAGGTGGGTAGAATGTGATCCCCATTCGAACAAATGGAGATGTACTGTTCACGCAGCGCTCAGCGGTGGGGCCTGCCCAGCAGTTTGGTAAAGCACTGGCATGCTGACTCGACATGACAACGCAACTGCAACACACCTACACAATGGTGTGTTGTATGCGTCTGTGTGGGTGCGTCCATGTGTGTAAGCCTGTGTGTAAGCGTGTGTGTTAGCGTGTGTGTATGTGTGCGTGCGTAAATGTGAGTGTGTATGTGTGTGTGTGTGTGTGTGTGTGCGTCCATCCATGTGTGTGTGTGTGTGTGCGCGTCGTCCATGTGTCTGTGAGTATGTGTGTGTGTGTGCGTGTGTGTATGTGTGTGGGTTTGTTTTGCATACATTAACACAGTATGAGCTTTAAAATGGTCTTGCATGGTAAGTGTGTGTTTGCATTAGTGCTATTATTTGCTGCTGAAACCGTTTAATTTCCCTTAGGGGATCATTAAGGCTTCAGCCAATCTATTTAATCTAATTTGCCCATCCCTCCATACATCATAAGCAAAATCCAGGGCCTCATTTAGCTATGTAGAGTATTATGAGATAAAATATGATGGTACACAACACAGCAGGTGCAAACGCTGTTTATATATGTATCTCACTCTATATATCTCTCTCACTGTCTCTCTCTCTCTCTCTCTCCCTCTCTCTCTCTCTCTCTCTCTCTCTCTCTCGCTCTCTCAGTCAGTGAGTCAGTCATCCTGTCCGTCTGTTCTTTCTGTCAGTCTGTCTGTCTGTCTATTTGTCTGTCCGTCTTTCTGTCCGTCTCTCTCGGTATCTACGTATCTCGCTCTGTATCTATCTATCTGCCTGCCTGCACCAAATCCCCACCAACACACCCTTCATAAGCACGGACCCATAATCTGTCTCTGATCTGCCTTCCTCTCCTTCCCTCTGCGGTGCACTCTCACTCACCTCCTCCCATGATTCGATTGAATGGCTTTGTGTTGGGCCTGCCAGTCTAGGACCAGCGGATCACTATAAGGCGAGCGGGAGGGGAATTGCCTGTAGCTCAAATGAAGTTTGTCTCAGTTGGCTGCCGGCTACTGTTTGAGGCTGGCTGTCTGGCATGAATTCAGCGTGTGGGTGGGTGTGTGTGTGTGTGTGTGTGTTTCTGTGTGTTGTGGTGCAATGTCTTTTTCAGTTCAATGCAGTCTGGCCGCTGGCCAAGAGAATCAAATAGCTCCAATAAAGTTGACTGTTCATGTTTTCCTTTTTTTTTTTTTGGTCCTTCCTTCTTATAAATCGTCTTTTAAGGAAAAACAATAAAGTCTTGAGCGGCAGCACCTCGGAGGGACCGATACCTCAAGCTCAACATGATATAATGACCACATTACGTGACATCCTGCGTTTACTTTAAACTGCCATTAAAATGAGCTGTAGTATAAAGTTGCAATGGTCATTAGCTAGCGGGATATATATTAGGCGGTTCGAAATTTAAGAGCGCAGCTGAATCCATCGCTGGTTTGGCGATCTAGTTGTCCTCTAGAAGTTCTCCCTGTGTGACTGTTATGGGCATCATGATGAGGAATGGTTGCACTTATGGAAGCAACGCCACAGCTGTACATCACCGAATTTATGCTTACTCTCTCGCCTGCAAGGGGCGGCTGCCTCTCCCCTCTCCTTTCACCTTCTCTCTCCTCCTCCTCCTCCTCCTCCTCCTCTCCTCCTTTCCTTGGGTTTCATTTCAATTTGTCCTCATTTTGCTCCCATCCGGTGTGAAAGCTGAGATGCAGACGAAGTGCATGCGTACGTGTGTGTGTGTGTGTGTGTGTGTGTGTGTGTGTACGTGTGTGTGTGTGTGTGTGTGTGTGTGTGTGCGTGCCTACATGAGTGTCTACATGTAGGGGGTGGGATGAGTGTGTTGGGGGTGTAGTCTAGCTTTCTGTCCTGTCTGTGTGTCAGAGGAACAGTGTCTCGCCCGTAACCAAAAAATGCCTGGCAAATGAGGACAGATCTGGGGGGCCCGACGGAGCCAAACTGAGGCACCATTACTGAGGAAAAGAAGACGAATGGGGATGATCTTCACGAGAGGACGGAGCACGCACAAGAGTACACACAAACACACACACACACACACGCACACACACATGTATGTACACACGGACACACTATCTCATCATGTACACATGAAGACACATGCACATACACAAACTGTACTTTGTGTCTCTCGTTCCCCCTCTCTTTTTGTCGCGCACGTACACACACACACACACAGACACACAAACACAGAGAAACACACTCACACCCACACACACCACACTGTCAGGTGTATTTTGTAAAACTCCACGCATACCGACATTAAATACATGGTGACAAATGATACCCTTGTGGTATTCTCAAGGACGCGATAACTAACCACAAACAAGAGAAAACAGATAAGGTGGTGCTCCCCACACACGATTTACTACAAGTACAAAGGGTTTAAAAGGATTATGATAGTAATAATAATAATCATAATAATCATAATCATATATATATAATCATAATCATAATAACTACAAATATTCATTATGTTGTCTTTCCCCAAAGATAACTTTTTTTCAAAATATCATTATTTTACATTATTATTCATTGTTAACTAACATTTATCTCTGCGCACCAGTAACACTCAGGCATCAAAATTACATGTTAGTAAAAGTTCCAATTACAGTCGTAAAGACAATTTGACTCAAATAGGGAAAGTCATAATACTCCCTCTGTGTCCCTTAATGGCCGTGAAGTGTAACTTCATGGAGCGGGGCTAAAGCACTTCTCATTAATGTCTCCGGTCAATCGCTTCCATCAGCAGCCTCAGAAGCAGAGAGGATTAGATGAAAAGAATCAGACGAACGAAAGAGATTTATGGCTGGATGAGACCCATATCAAGAGGCGCCGTGGCAATCTCTTTTTACAATTGCAAGAGTATAAGCAGTATGTCCCAGTGTGCTACAGTGGTAATATGACCCCCGCACACGGAGAGAAGTGGGCTGAAGTGGCTCAGAGATGTTCAGCAGCTTATTCCCAGGGCTGGAAACTGCTGCTCCACTGTTTATTTTTCATAGATAGGCTAAGTAAAAAAATAATAAAAAGTAATTTCATAAAAAAAAACTGGTTCGGCACACAAGAAAAGTTTAAGTTTGAGTTGGGTTTGAAGTACCTTCAGTAAGTCAGGAGGAGTATTCTACACACAAGCCACTGCTGAACAAAAAATGATTGGTGTCCTTTTGTACAGAACTTGGTAGGGGTCCAGAGGAGCAGTGTGGTTGAAGAATACAGACTGAGGGTGGTTTGGTAGTTGATTAGTTTACCCGAAATGGGGGAAACATGCCCAGCTCATGTTTACTAATGGTCTGGCTAGGGGGAGTTATGTAGATGTAAACAAAAGGGGGCCAACAAATGACCCTTGCGGAACGCCACAGGTGTCTTGTGTTGTTGGGGATTTGCAATCACCCAGCAGCACATCCATAACTCTACCAGAGACATTGGAGGGGGTTGGAATTGGAAGAGTTGGAAACGGAGAAGGGATATTGCAGACCTGAGTGCTGAAAAACTTCACGATGTAATACTGCAGCTCCTCGTTTAATGAGAACGATTATTGCTAGGGGATGAGTGAAGATTAGACGCCGAGTTGTCGTAATTGTTATTAACTACCCGAGGGTGTAATTGAGCCATTGCATCTTTAATGCACTTTGAATTGGCCGTTTGATGTTTACTGTCCGACAGATTACGGACCATTAGGCCAAGGGTCTGAGGCTCTGCTCCAAGAAGACAATAAAACTGTCTCCGTTCTCCACAGAAAACCGTGGAGTTCACTGGGAAAATCTGCACCTCCTGGGCCTTGAAAAGGACACACAGAAAAGTGTTACTGTTACCGGGGACCTGTTTCTCAACCTTTTCATCCACATGCCAGAGAGGTGACATGTTGAAGGTCTTTAGTCACCTGCAAGATTGGTCGGCACTTTGGATACATGATGTTTAGCCCCGACGGCCAAGGATAGGAATGTCAATGCCGTTAAGACAACAACATTCTTAACATTTGTAATCAGATATAGAAGGTCTATTGCTTCACCGATGAAAGATGTAGTTGGGTGGGTCGGGAGATGGATGATGAACATGCTGATGGAGTGTGGTCAAAGGAAGGGCGGTTCAGGTGGAGGCACTTTGTACAATTTGTCTTCAGCCTGAAGCTATACCTCACCACACATGACCAGAATATATGTAGTTCTGATTTACTCAACCATACATGCCTGGTTCATTTCACCCCATTTCAAACATATAATTCCCAAATGGTTTTTCAGCCCATGAATTTGCTAAATCGATCTTGACTCTCTGTATCTCCTGTCAAATTACCACTGTATAAATCTCCAACCGGTCTTCTCTTCATGGCTTTGACCACGTCCATTGTATTTTGTGGAGTTGAATGCATGATTTTTCTTTTAAATGTCGAACAATATCAGTCAGAAAACTCTGAACACAAACACACCAGTGGCAGTGGTTTGCTCAAAAACTGGGGCAGGTTCCAAATGATGTGTGAGGTAATTCTCATAATAAATTCAATAAAGGTTTAAGTTTCAACAAAGTGCTCCGTTATACTGGGTGAGCGCCGAGAGCTAGATTGCAGCTCATCTGCGAGTGTGTGTCAAAACATATTAAAAAAAAACGACAAAAGGAGAGGGAGAGTATGTGAGCCACCCTGAAAGGGAAGTGAAACTCTAGTAACCCCAAAGTCATTTCTAATCTCGACCCATTGGTCCGCTGCGGCCTGGGCTCTTGCTGCGTTTATGCTATAGATATGTTTCAATTAGCCCTCTAATCAAGCTCGGAAAAACAAACATGATGTGATTTGGGCCCCACACAGGGGCACAATCAAATCAGTTTTCCCCTTCCGAAAGAGGAGTTGGAGCGAGGCCAGAGGACACACACACACACACACACACACACACACACACACACACACAGACCACCCGTCTCTTTCTCTCTCTAGTGGTCTCATCCTTCGAGATCTCCCACCGCTCTATGACTTTTCCAGCGGGACTCCAGCTGTGTTGTGTACAGCCCCTGCCGTCGTGGTTATTGTCATACACACAGGCACGCCTCCGTAGGCCCAGATGCAAGGTGAATCATTGTAGGCGATATTATGACTGTGTTATTATTTTCGACTTTGCAGCTTTTATTCACAGGTTTTGAAACGACAGCACGTGGTGAGGACGGGTGTGAGCAGGCTTTGAATATCAAAGGAGAGAGAGAGAGGGAAAGAGAGAGAGAGAGAGAGAGAGAGAGAGAGAGAGAGAGAGATACAGAGAGAGAGTGAGAGAGAGAGAGATGGGAAGACATTAATAAAGAAATCTGCCAAGTAACTGGCGCCTACGTGAGAGGTGTCCGCTGTCGGCTGATACCGTGATATGCCGTGACACTTCACATCTGCTCAGCTAATGAGCCCGAATGCAGCGTCTCATCCAGGGCATTCGCCGCTACCCCCCGCTGCGGGACAACAGATGATGCCCCCGTAGCCTCAAGGCCAGGCTTCCGTTGCAATAAAGAATAACAAGCCACCAGCGCCGCGGCAAGGCACCTAGGCAACACTCAGATCAATCCATTAAGTGCGTACGTGAGACACAGCTCGGAGCGGAAATAAAGAAAAGTGCAGCTAGTGAAGTGAGTTCAAAAAAGGCAAACGAAAGCGAGTAGCGCGTTCCTGCCGTAGAGGAGGCTGCGGCTTCGGGGTCGTAGTCCTTGGATCGCATTTCTAGGACCCGCATTTCTAGGACCCTCGTTTTTTATTACACTGCCTTCAGGACACATGGACAAGATGGATTACAGTCTGAGTGTGAGTAGTACTGATTGTGGATCAAGCTTTGTTTTTTATTTGTTTATTTGTTCAATGTTTGTTTAAGTGAGTGAGAAGTCTTAAAGGCATTACAAACAATCATCTGTTAACTGTTGGCTGTTAACCTATTAGTTAATTTATTTAATGATACAGAAGCGCGATTTTGGCAAGTCCAACTAGGTGTCTTACATTTATTGTTGACTTAATGACCAGGATAATTAATTCTAGCCGGCACATTAATTCAACTTCAAAAGATGATAAAAGCGCGACAATATGTCTGTCAGCTACATTAAATCAGCAGTAGCTTACTGTCTTCAGTGTGAAAGCTTGTTTAATACTCATTGTTTTACCATTTTAATTAAGTTTAAATAATCGTTGTGCTGACTGCCTGTTTACCCCACACAAAGCGTTATCAGCCAGTCGCTTCATTTTGACATTGTTTTGTAATGTTTGCTGAGACATTTGGCATTTTCGATAGTCAGTTATTATGTAGGCCTATACTGCAGACCTACACCCCGTGATGCCACATGTTAGATTCTGTCATAGCCTATATGAAGTGATGTCATGATGTCACATAGATTAAGCTCAAATGTCAATGAAGTATTACTACTATTCGGTTTCTATGTTTTCTATACTTTCTATACTCTCTACCTCCCTCTCTCTCTCTCTCTCTCTCTCTCTCTCTCTCTCTCTCTCTCTCTCTCTCTCTCAGGAGTAGTTGAAGTCTTTAGCGGTTCTGTCATCCTCCACTGTCCACTACAGGGAGGCACTTTTTCCAGGTGGCACGCATTCATTCCAAGTTCTTCAGCAAAAACGGAATCATACAGATGGTCGAGGAGGGAGACGGATCCGTCGTCCCAGTTTGAAACGCTTCAACCTGAGGGACATGTCCATGTAGAGTACTAGTGTGTCAGTACAGACATCAAGACAGAGGTTATAATGAAGATGGTTAGGGTGGAGGGGTAGGATGAAGGGGTGGATGTGGTGGGGGGGAAGGATGAATAGGTGGATGGAGCGATGTGGAAGGGTGAATGGATGGGGTGGAGTGATGGAGAAGTGGAGTGGTGGGATGAAGGGGTGAAACAGTGATGAACCTCTGTGGAGCTGATGGGCAAAGGAGAGGTCATTTACTTTATTCTTTTATGTTTTATTAGCTCATTATGCTAGTAGTACAAATTGCCCAACATGCAACTCTTAGCAACCAAGTTGAGTTAGATAGAAAGTAGTATTTTGGTGGAATAAACCTTGAAAACGATAAGTACTTCATTATTATTTATTATTTTGACAGAAAGTACTATAAATTAACTATAAATGATCCTTAAACTGCAGACTCCTCTATTGCAGGAACATGCTGTTGGATTATTTGATTGCATATTCTTTTTACAAGTGCTCAATGGGCAATTTCTGCTAAAAGTATTTGCAGGTACTCGCAGATTCGACAATAGCAGGAGGATAAAGTTGTAATCAATTTGTTTTTATCAGTAATATAAAGATAAAATTGTAATGTTCACAAATATTGTTGTATTTGTTGACAATGTATAGTGCAAGTTTGCGATTGTTTGTCCATTTATTCGAAATTTAATTTATACATGTGCGAATCACGTTACAGATTTGCAAACCGAATCACAGATTCACACATTTTTTCTGCGACTAGGAATACAAACCAACAAGGTCATAACATTATTCATAACTACAAATAAGTTTTTACAGCTACAAAAATACTGACTACAGTTACAATACTTAAAGTGAAATTGAACTTCATAACAGGCCACCAAAAACGACGACTGTCCCAGGACAGTGAGTTAGGTCCCTTTGCAATATTAAAAAAATGTATTGCTTTAATTAAAAAAATATATTATAAAAAAAGATACCGCTTTGAGTATTAATAACTTTTTGAAAAAATACTGAGTTGATATGCATTATGGTGTGCGAGTTCAAGACGTCCTGCATCACATTGTCTTCCTCTTAAGTCTCAAGACACTGCTCTATAACCACAGGTATATCCAAAAGTCTACCTTCCCTTTCAGATTAAACTGATTAATGACTAATTCCTGATATGACTTCAGTGTTGTGTCTCTTCAGAGCTCATTAATCACACATACACAAGTCTACTGCAGGTATCCCAAATAAACAAACGCTTCCAGACTTCTGGATTACTCCAGAAAGAAGAATAGTTCTCTATATTTGTATGCACTTCAGACCACACCCATTGGGAGTGCTTTAATATGGGTTTTTTCTCCCCTTCCATTTGACTCATTTGTGAAAGGGTCTGTATGGGTTTGAAAGGAGCTGTCTTTGATCTCTCTATTTTTATCCATCTTAGCTGGGAATCCCACTCTGCCCAGTGTCTAGCCAATGTCTGTCTTGGCCATTTCAAATGCTAAATCTATATTTGGGAGGGCCAATTCTGCCCTTTCCCTAGCAGCACACATTTTTTAAAAGTTTATCCTCAGCCTTTTTTCAGTCCATAAGTAATCTTTAACTGTTTGATTATATTGTTTCAATATCTTATCTAGTTGAATCAGCGGTAACATCATTGAGATATAGTTAAACTGCGGGGTTAACACCATCTTAACAGTTTTTATCTCGCCCCGACATGTGATTGTTTTCCACTTATCCAGATAGTTTTTTATCTATTTTAAGAAATGGTGCAAAATAATAATATTTGTGAACCTCGGTAGTATAACCCTTTGTGAATCCTCCTCTGCATGGTGCTGTTTTCCTTCGCGGGCCTCCATGAGTTCCTGCATGATCTTCCAGCACTCGTCCAGGCTCTGCATCACCTCCGTCGGGTCCCTCTGGATGTCCTCCAGTATGTCCAGCTTGGACAGCTTCTCCGCGATTGGAGGAAGCAATGTTCTGCTCCGTGGCTGCGCCGGGCTCCGTGACATAATCAGTCGGTGCCGAGCACATGGCCTGCTCCCATGCTCCCAAAGTGGGCATCAACGAAGGCCTCTAGCTCCTCCAGGATACTGCTCCCCCATTGGTCGATCAAAGCATGCAGGTCTCCCGCCTCGAAGAGATTCTTCAGAGGGTCGTCTCTCGTGTTGCGAGAGACGGCAGGGAGACTTCTCGGTCGTGAATTAAGTATTATTATTTATAATGGAGGGCGGGAGTGTGGAGGGAGTTGTAGTTTATGTATTTATAATACTTTGGTTGCTCATCTATTGTAAAAGTCAGTGTTTAATTTATCAAATGCACAGTGTAACACAGGGTCATTATGAAAACTTAAATTCTGTACATGGCAGTAACAACTACGTAGGCATAGAAAAATACAACTTTCTTTTACTAAGAGTCATAAATAAGGGCCAAAATAGCTAAGAAAATGCCAGATATAACTGAAATATACATAACAGTAAAAAGCAATAGCTTTGGGCATTGTAAGGATTGTGAACAGTCCATAGCTTGGGTGGCTGTCGTCTTTTGTGATTTCTTCCGTGATTTCCTGGCATCGCGTGTGGTAGATGCTTTGCACGGAGGAGAGGCTGGGAGCCAATGATGCGTTCGGCTGTCCTCACCACCCTCTGGAGGGCCTTGGGATCAGCGGCGGAGCAGCTGCCGTACCAGCCAGAGAGGATGCTCTCGATGGTGCACCTATAGAAGCCAGTGAGAGATTTTACAGACATGCCGAACTTCTTGCGTCTCCTCAGGAAGAATAGGTGCTTTCGGGGGGCGGCTTTTACCGCCGAGTCCGCTTGCCTGGACCAGGTAAGGTCATCGTTGATGAACACAGCAAGGAACTTGAAGCAGGAGACTCTGTCTCCACTTCTGCAGCATCGATGTACAGTGCATACGGAAAGTATTCACAGCGCTTCACTTTTTCCACATTTTGTTATGTTACAGCCTTATTCCAAAATGGATTCAATTTATTTTTGTCCTCAAAATTCTACACACAATACCCCATAATGACAACATGAAAAAATATTTTTTTAAATGTTTGCAAATTTATTAAAAATAAAAAACGAAAAAATCACTTGTACATAAGTATTCACAGCCTTTGCGATCAAGCTCAAAATTGAGCTCAGGTGCATTCTGTTTCCACTGATCGTCCTTGAGATGTTTCTACAGCTTAATTGGAGTCCACCTGTGGTAAATTCAGTTGATTGGACATGATTTGGAAAG
>OOFG01001623.1:0-13332 GCA_900323295.1 Molva molva | reverse complement strand
CCCCACACCTGAGCCACTGATTCTTATTTATGGTGCTGTGCTGCGTTGTCACCCTATAACGGCGTGCTCTTTGTAACAGAGGGTTATAAATAGTACACATTGTCAACGTCATTTGTATAGGGGCAGCTCAGTGGATCAACAACCCACTAAACATGTAGGCAGCACTCCTTGCAGTGACACAGGTTTGACTCCCAGTCCTGCGGTCTGACATTAAATACCACATTTCTTCTCTCTTTCAGGGCACGGCTCGTCCTTTCCCGTCCATGAGGTACAACAGCCAATAGGAATACATAAAAGTAATTTGTATTCGTGTTAAAACGTCACAGGGCTGGCGTTCCATGGCGGAGGCCCGGGTTCTGTAAGATGGCTGTAAGACCGGCCGTGCGTCGCGACGGGAGACGTCAAAACAGAGCAGGTTGTGATTATAGGCACGTGATCGATGGGGAAGTAGCAGTGATCTATCGGGCGACGTGCATCCCATTTTCATCGTAAAATGATGATGATATATATGTATGAGGAATAAACATGAGCGAGAGACCCCCCCCCGGGTCTTGGCTTCGTCATAAATGTGTCACGCATCGCCGAGGTTGAACGACCTTGAGCGAAACACGTTCTTCAGAATCTCGTAGATTGATGTAAAAAATGTGACTGATATTACCTAACCCTCAAGGATTTCACCTGCGAGGGTAGAATGAATGAATTGTTGTGTGAGTCGCTAGAGGAAGGATCCAAGTGAAGATGGATTTTTCCTTTACTTAATACAACGCCCGGGTGAACGACACCAGGCCATGCCCTTTAGTGTGCCCTTCAAAACACATTTCAGTAAACGGAGGAAAAATCAATAAGCATGGTTATGGACCGTGCGATATTATCCACAGTTGCAGAATGTATTATTGGTCATTCCAAAGAAAAGATAAATAAAAAAATGCCCCCTACTAATTCAATTCTATTGAGTGTTTCCATGGCTCATGGCTGTGGTCCATGACTACACAGTTCACTAGCAAGTCACCTGTTGTCAAGAAGCCACGAGTATCGGCTCAGGCTCATATTGCTGCAGCAGCTGTTCCTCTCTACCAGGCAGACACCAGAAGATACATAAGAACCTTCTGAGTCCTGTGTTGGACAACTCTAAGGTCTTAGCGTGGAACGAGCAGCGCCATCAGCTTTTAAGATGGTCACACTTAATAATCCTATCAATGCTGTCTGTAGCGTTTAACCATCCGTATCTTCTGTCCTTCTCTCCTCGGAATGTCATTGCAGAGCTACTCTGTGTTGTATTTGATAAATAAAATATAGCTGGAAATAAGTTAAATAGAGAAAAAACCACACGAGAACTGTATCTACATGAGTGAACACATAGCTGTCGGCATCCCATAATATTTAGTCAACAGACAGCATCCAAACACCCAGCCACACATTTCATAATCATAACTGTAAACTGCAAAAAAAGTATAACAAAAACAGGGTGAACAAAATGAACGAACCAACCGTTTGCAATCTGAGAATCACTAGGATCAGAACTCCAGAGTTCAGACATACCTGTGATGACTGCTGATCCGATCCCCGTCTTGGAAAGTCTGTCTTACGTCTTCTACTCACACACTGTCACACACTCACACACGTCGCCTGACCAAATGATGCTAATCAAATGCGATTCATAATTCATCAGCTGCTAAGCTGTAATGTGATCTACTTTTAAATATTCAGGCAGCAGATGATCCACTCATAATGGTGATGCTGATATTAAGCATCTCGGGTTACTCACAGGTAACCAGGAAGTGTATGATGGTTACTAGGTCACATGGGCTCCCCCCCCCACCCACACACACACACACACACACACACTTCCTCCTGCCTTACGCTCCGTAAACAACGTTGCTTGTAACTTCCAAACAACTGTTGCTACTTTAGCTGAGCTCCAGTACTTCAGCTGTTGTCGTCGTTTTGTCTGTCGGATGCTAGAGTGAAACTCAATGATTGTCTACAAGTGAGGGGTTGACACGATCTTTAGAATAAAAAAGTATATTTATAACACCTAAAAGCAGCTCGCTCTACACTGCTAAGTCACATGCAGTGTGTGAGCCATCGCGGTCTGTCCCTGCAGATTCAGGTCCAACACATGACACAGAGCCTGCTTGATCTTCTACATCGTTGGCTCCGGAGCCTGGTCACCAACACACTAACAATCTGTGGGCCTGTGTTCCCCCCATGGCCGTAGGTAAAATAACAAGCCATCATTCTATCAGGGCAACGGAGGAGGAGATGTTTTGATGCCTGCGCCTTGCTCATCCCAGGGGGTCTAATCTAAAAGAACACACACACAGACACACACACAGCACACTCCAGATAACTAGACAGCTTTATAAAAGCTGTGCGTCTTCTGAGGACAAACATGTGTACACTAGTGCTGCCGACACGGGAATAATGAACCGAATAAAAACAACAATAGCAACATATCGCCTATTGTCAGTGTCGTTTATTTTGTGAGCCATGGGCTGTGATGTTGCATGTTGAAGGTTAAGCGTTCCGAGGTACCAGACCACATTGGGACCGCCGTCGGTTGTTATAATAATAGCAAGTTCGTGGGCCATTGTTTCTGCAGAACAGGACACCGCCTCTACGTGATGACTTCGCTCGGGTTACCCTTTGTCTGCCCCGCGTGGCGACACGGGACCCGAAGGGGCTTGTGTTTGCACTTTGTACTGCTGTTCAGTGGTCGTGTGTTTCAGTGGGGAATCTGCTGTAATGTGCATACTTCTCAAGCAGGATGAATAGATTAGCCTACTCTTGTACAGTGTGTGTATAGAGAACAGGCACTGTTTCTTTGTGCTAAGAAAGAAAGAAAGACGGTATACAACAAAGTATACTCAAATGTGCTTGGTCAAGTCCGGATGAAGATCCATGGTGATAAACAAAGGGATCTTGTTTTTATTGGTGAAATAAAGAGCTTGGGAGCAGTCTGGGCCCTGCTCTTCCTTACAATATGACCTCACTTCGGCACCTACAGAAAAACGTTGCATTTGTGTGTATATCCTCTGATACAATAAAATACACATGAGGTTGGCAAGAATATTATATAATATTATTATATTATATTATATAATAATACTAAATGTTAACACATATGTTAGCATCGCCATGGTAAAGAAAGCAATAATCGATAGCATTCAGTCGGACAACTGTGTCAAATGACAACAGTTGTCAATCCAATTTGACAGTTCAGTGCGACGATGCTAGAGCCGCCCGTTGGAAATAAGGTGCAAGTCTGGTAATCTAATTTTCTGCTTCCGTAGAGCACACAAACATTCTCCCATGCCAACTCTCACTGCGAGCCTCACGGTGAACTCAGAGGGCTAAATCCCTGTGGTAGCTCTGTGGTAAAGAGACTTTCAGCTGTAATCCTTGTTAAGGGGATATGAAGGGCTTTACGCTGCAACAGCAAACAGCCCCACGGCCATCAACACTGCATCCCTGTTCTCCCTCGCTCTGTGTTAACCAAAGCTTTGCAAAGAGAAACACAGAGAAGGGGACCGTACAGTAGAAATGTGCAGATTTAGCTCAATTCAAATCCCTGATCTTAGCTGTGTGCACAGCAGCACAACTTTAAGAGACAATCGCTGATAAATGAGCCCCTAGCCTAGTTTATTAATTTCAACCGTTTTTTTGTACAGATTTGCGTTTGGAATGGTGTGGTAATGTCACAACATCAAAGAGAAGACGATCCTTTCTCCATAAAGGTCGGAGAACTGACAACCGTTTAATTCAACTGCCACACTCAGTGTCTATGTAAAGGTCAAAGTTGACTTAACGGATGTGAGATTACGAGTGTCTACAGATGTGAGATGAACGCCTGCATGACTGTTACAGCGTGTGAGTGGTTGCTCACCAGATCCTGCCATGTAGATGGTAGTACTCCTGGCTGGGGCTTTCCTCCTCTGGCCTGAGCAGTAGATACAAACAACACACAATAAGGTTTCTAGGTCGTTCATATATGTATATATACACCTTTAGGAATATTCATATGAATAGCTGCGTTAACCAAGGCTTTGCAATCGCAAATATGTAATAATAAAAGAATGCTTCAGAATCGTTCCTTGGGTATATAGAGGTGTGTAGGGGGAGGGGTGTGCCTGCTCGGTTGTGTGACTGCTCTGCTGTTATTGTGATTGTGCGTGTGTGTGCGTGTGCGTGTGTGCGTGTGTATGTGTGTGTGTGTGTACTACGGTGTCATAAAGACACAGATGTGCTTTTCAAATAATTTGTTCTATAAGTTAATTGGCCAAGTATAAATCTTTGTTGTGTAAATATATGTTTGAACTGTGTTTAAGGGTAAAATAATCTAAATAAATTACAATTGTAATCCCAATAACTATTTGAGCAGGTGGGCTGAAATGAGGCATTGCAAACAGTAATTTACCCAATGTAGCTGTTTGCCATTGTTACGTTTTATGAGCTACTTTGTCTATTCATCAAAAATGCACTCTGAAGACAAATTGCATTCTTGCAGACTAGTAAAATAAAAAGTCATATTTTTAAGCCCAAGGTCCACCAATGTTTCTTATTTTATTGGGCAGTGGTTATGATCATTTAGAGGTTCAACATTAAGAATAGTAGTATTGTAATATAAGTATCTCACGATTATACTATATTTTATGGAAAGCTTATTTGTTCTTCCTAATTTGAATTTATGCTCAGTTGGAGAGACCTACTTATTTCTACCTCGGTTGAGGTAGAAGTGAATTTGCTGACCATTGCAAACCATTATACCTGCACATCGTCCCACCCTATAAATGTAAGAGACGCTTAGATAATAAGGAATAAAATATTCCTACCCTGTATTTGCTGAGTCCGTATGTCCACCTCTACCTGTAGAATATGAAATATGAAAAACTTGTATGCTCAATAGTGGGTCCACAAGGACAATGTAGGTTACTTCAACGCCATAGATCACCCCCTCCCTTGCGGAACTGGGCAAATGAATCACCTTTAGGTACAATTTTGAACAATACATTTCTTTAACTAGTGCTTACCGTCCATAGCGACATATCCGAACTGATTTCCCTGCTCCCCGTGGAAGAGTGAATAATTAACAGTCATCTGATATGACCTCTGAGTGTCGTTCACAGTCGTGAACACCAACAACTACTTCTAAAATGACACACACTCGCTGTCTACTTAAGAGAGATAACGTTATTGTAGTGTTGGGCTTACCAGAGTTCAC
Organism: Molva molva; assembly: GCA_900323295.1. Lineage (NCBI taxonomy): Eukaryota > Metazoa > Chordata > Actinopteri > Gadiformes > Lotidae > Molva > Molva molva. Next base: position 8,111 of record OOFG01001623.1, on the reverse strand, counting down.
AACAGGTGACCTGCTTAAATTCACCTTTTGGAGAATCGCCTGTAAATACAGCATCTCGGAGCATATAGAATATATGCAAAAACTTTTGGTTGGTTTTATGGCAAGGAAAATTCCACCGCGGGTATTTACTGCATGACCTACATGTTCTTCCTAATTAGACATGGCACGAAACTAAGTCTTTGTTGGCCCCATGGGCCTCTCTTGCTCATGAAACATTCCCCCAATTATCACGCCAGCAACCAGGCGTATTTCAGGGTTGGCTTTATCGTACGTAACATCCATTCAATTTGAATATAAAATGAATGTATGCCTTTGTAGTAATTGTGAGTTTGCGGTTTTGTTCTTCCATCAGTGAAGTCAACATTGAAGCTACATAACAGAAGCCGCTACTGTTCTCTCTTCTTGGTACATAAATTACAAAGCCAGGCTTCCCTCTTGCGGCATGTTCTTCCATCAGAGACCCCTGGTGGTCACAGAGTGTATCATAGGGTAGACCCATCAGAGACCCCTGGTGGACACAGCGTGTATCACAGGCTGGATACTAAACTGCATTTTTGGGTAATTTCCATAGATTGGACATTTCTCCATAGTGCATGGCTAGTATTAGTAGGCTAATATTATAATATGGGCACATCATGTCTGTTTTATTCTTTGTAAAGCACGTTGTAAACCTTGTTTTAAAAATGTGCAATATAAATAAAGGTACTTATATTAATATGTATGTAATAAAGGTGCATACCATAAGTAAAAAATAAGACAGCCTATATAAATAAAACTTGAACTATTAACCATCTTGTTGACTTGAAGGCCAACACAATCTGAGAAAATGACGGGTACGGCATGTCTTGAGTTATAGTAAAAATTAATTTAAAAAATACACATTTACGCAATTCAGTGTGTGTATATTTTATTCACATATGTTACATTTTGCATTAAATGTCCAAGTCACACTTTTTGAACAAACTCAGATAGTTTGAGTCAGCACCTACAGTAATGTACTGTATTCTCTCTTCATTCACACAGGAGAACACACACACCAACACACGAGCCTTCAGTTTGAATTTTACACCCATTTTACTCCTCTATAGCGGTCGTGTACACGTACAAAGTGGGGAGCCTACTTCAAAATAAGAGCGTAGGGGAGACAAATAAGCAGCATGCATGAAATAAAGGGAGGAGGAACTAGTTGAAATGTCAACGTCTTCCTCGTGTTCCTAGATGGTTGACCACGTGGACAAGCAGTCAGAGAGCCTGTGTCTCGGGGCTACCGCTAGGGACTCAGTGGGCTGTTTGGACTCTAAAATGGGGGCATTCATATAGCGGCACAACTGGATAAGTACCCTCCCTGAAGGAAAAGAAAAAAGATGGCATTTCGAATATCAAGCGTTTTTAATTAAGATTCGTTGTGGCAGGACCAACGCAAGATGGAAAAGCCCAAGTTTGATGATCTGAAGGAGTTTGAACGAAGGATTTGTTGAATTTACGTTCAACTTGAAAAAAGGTGAAATCATCTTCCGAATAGTGTAAAAGGGGGACGATGATCAGTAGTAAAATAATTTAGACTTTGTTTTTCGTCTGGTGACAGAACGCTGATAGTAGCTGGAGCCTGGGCCTAATTAAATCAACTAATCGTCTCAACCTTCTGATCCCTTTGACTGAATAAGAGAGAACTAACGTTGAACCAGAAGATATCAGGAGTAAACAATGGGCTACGGTTTGAAGATATCAGGAGTAAACAATGGGCTACGGTTTGAAGATATCCGTCATCCCGTGAACCCAAAATAACGTACTGCCTAAAAAACTAAATAGTTCTTTACCTTGATATTGAACAACTATATTTAGGGGGGAGGGAGCATCATTCACCTTGACCCGTCGTTGCCATGAGAACGCATTCAAACAACTAAGTCACCGACTGGTTGGCAGGACAGAGGCTTGAAATTAATGCAGGAAGAAAAAAATGACCGCAAGCCTTCGTAAATATATTAAAGTGGACTTGAGTCAACGTTCCCGTCCAATATAAACTCATACGAAAACGCAGCTAAAAAAATATTCAATACACCAAAAAAAAGGTCAAATGAGATGAACAATGAGCAGCAGCATTTATTTAAATATCTAAAACTTAGTAATTTTAACCAGCAAAAAAAGTCAACAACCCAAAATAAAAAGAGAAACTATTCCTGAGGATGGATTTCAAACTGCCCCGCCGAAGCAGCATTCGCACGACCGCATGGACTCTGGTGTTGAAGAGGGCACATGTCCGTTACATCCAGACAAACACAACAAGCGCACACTGCGATAACACCGCCACACTGCAAACCCTCGCCAGCACAGCAGAGGAGAAATCAGATCAGATAGAACTGGGATGATATGCATTATAATTAATAATTACTAAATAATCTTACTTTACAGGGGAATTCATCTGTTTATTTTTTTGATATTTTTGAGGGGGGAAGATAACGTATTATGGGCTTTAAAAGCCTCTTCCAAACCAATATCATCTTCTGGGCCAAGTTGTGCTTCCACTTTAAACTTGCCGTCCTCTACATCTCCCCCATTTTAAAACCACACGGAAAATCACTTAAACACGCGCACGCACACACACACGCACACACACTTGTTAGTCTTGAGGCATGATTGTACATGTAGCTTCACATAAACCAAGGCTGCCACTCTGCATGTTTAGTGTTTATCACGTCATAAAGATACCCAAATATTTCAACTGAGGCTGACAAGCGCCATCGGAACAGTTCTTCATCACGGGGGTCCGTGATTGGTTGGTGGACCTGGTGTTGTGAGGGGGTGGAGAAAGGTTGGAGAGCGGGTGGTGGTGGTAGGGCGGGAGGGGGTCTTAGAGTCCGTTGTAATGCGGACCCCAGCGCTTGTTGATGTGGTCGAAGGTGTGTGAGACCCACTGCTGCTCCAGGACCCGGTACCTCTCGGCACACAGGAAGAGAGGCTTGCCCCGGCTGGACAGGGGGAAGGAGAACAACGTTAAACGTGCTACCGCGGCGACCCGGTGGCTAAACCCGCTGTGCGAACCACGTAGGAAATACGCCTTATAGGGCTTGTACGTCGTGACGTCAGATCCCAATGACCGCCTCCAGAAGTATAGGAATGTTAATGGTGGTCATGGTGTTTTGGTAATTGTTTAGATATTAATCGTGCAATTGTAAGTCATTATGGGGGGGGGCATTGTTGTGTTTGAAACTGCCACAGGGTTTCTCATGCGAGACGTGGCAAAACAAAGTTTGGATAAGCTTGGGTAACGGTATATTTACGTTTATTTAGGATTTTCCATGACTAAAAATCTTGCATCTAATCCCATGATGCATTGTGGTGTACAAGCCCTATAGCAACCCGCGCTTGATTCTACATGCTACAGGTCATTCCTTCCCTTCTTTAACCTGCGTTCCTATCTCTCTTCACTGTCCTGTCCATAAAGCAACTTGTAGGGAATTCAGAGGCTAGGCTGCAGATATTGGGGATCGAACCCCCTAGCTACTGCAGCCACATTTTGAGCACACCTTTAACCCAACGGTCGTATTACCACCTTACAGGAGACGCGTCTACACCATGCCGTTCAATACTGTCAGGAGAAGCACTGCACATGCATCCACCGGCGTCGTACGAGAGGTACGTGTGTGCGTGCGTGCGTGCGTGCGTGCGTGCGTGGTATCCGTACCGTAGATCGCGGTCCTCCTCTCCGTGGGCGTCCAGGTAAACGGAGCCCCACAGGCAGAAGCGATGGCCGCGGATGATGATGATGACGGAGGCGTTGATCAGGAGGAAGATGCCGGTCGCTGCCCCACAGTGTTGGGAGTGCTGCGAGGGTAACGAGAAAGACACGAGGCAATATTGGTTTTGTTCTGCCGCCATACCTCAGGAAGAGCTAACGCATAAGAGGTTCTACCGAAATACACTCCATCATACAGGTCACATTATAGACACTTGTAGTATATGGGAATAACATGAGAACACTGTGACACAAAGGTTCAAGGTCAACAGGAAAAAGGCTCCAACTAATACCAGCAAAATCTCAGACATGTTACGTAGGACATCGGTCAACACACGATCAGCGTTGGAGCCAACCTTGCGTTGAAGCTACCCTGGGCGTAGCGGTGAGTACGTATTCTCCACCCTGACACCGCACTCAAAGTTCTAACTATTTGAACTTTGACCTGTGTGTAAAAGTTGTGAGCCGTGACCAGCATCACACCCTGACCTCTCAGAGCACGTCCAATCAGACTAGAGACACTAAAGGTGCGTTCACACAAATAACGAAGCAAACTTTTTGCATGGCGCAATTACATACAATGTCAAAGCAAAGATGCGGACAGACGCGTCTACTCATCCGCCTCATACGCAGCTCCTGAAATTCACACTCGCTTTGGGTGTGAACACGGCTTTAGAGCGCTTCACCGACAACAGGCTCGGATGGCGGTGGCGTTTGGCAGCGGCGGCGGAGGAGCCCTCACCAGAACACATTCACAGATGCCCTGCTGCTTGCAGCAGGGCCCCTTGAGGCAGACGAAGGTGCCGCAGACGAGGCAGAGCGCCGGGTCCTTGGGCACCTTCTGGCAGGCGGTGCACGCCTTGCGGTGGTAGTACTGGAAGATGATGTTGTAGTTGTCTGGGAGCTGGAGGAGCCGTGGCGCCGCCCACTGGGGGTCCTGGACCAGGAGGGTCTGGGGGGAGCGGAAAGGCACCAGGGCCTTAAAAGAAAATAAACAAGTAAATAAAATGTACAATGGAATATCACCTTACACACAACATGGATTTCTTTTAGCAGGCTCTTTTAAAGCTGATGTAGGGGAGATTTGAGAGGTTTGAAGAGAGAGAACAGTATTTAGAAAAATAAACACACAAAAACAAACCCTCCCTCTCTGCTCCCTCTACGTTTCTCCACCAATGAGATTATAACGCTGTATACACAAATGTGATTGACAGGCAAGATGGATTCCGAACATCCAATTAGGGAAGAGATGCCCTGATTGGTCAGAAATTAGCAGGGAGCTGTCTTAAATCAAAATGACAGAGGCAGGCAGGCAGTCAACCAGACCAGATATTCTCACACAGCATTTCACTAACTAATAGCTGACGGATGGCTCTCTCACCTCTAACAAATCACACTCAAACAGTAGCTCTTGAGTCCTACCTACAGCACCTTTAAGATCAGAGGTTTTGATTCACTGTTTCAGTTTGAACATTTTGTTTCTCCAGAATGTTAAAAGTGATTTTGAATGTTTCGGCGTATTTCCACATGTCACCAGTGGTCAGTGCGGTGGTCTGACCCACCAGGGAGTTCTCCGCCTGCGTCTCCGGAAGCCCCTTCACCTCCTCACACCACTGGGTCACCAGCTGGAAGGCATCGACCGCCGGCCACTCCAGACATGAGGCACTGGGTATGGAGCTGGGGGCCTGGGGGCCCGGGGCCAGCAGCCCCAGACCCACGGCCAGCGTCCAGAACTCCTCTTCCTCCTGAGAACAGACAGCATGCTTTAGTTCCTCTGTCACTGAGGTTAGACAGATCATTGGACTATTACTCCAAAATATTTACAAACACCTGCATTGAGGAAAGAAAGACAAATGAATTTGACTTGTTCTGATGTCATTCATCTTACTAATATTACTACTATTTAGTCCTTCAGCAGATGCTTTTAACCAAAGTGAGTGAGAGCGGGTGCACAGGACGGACGTACCAGGCACTCGGTGAGAACGTCCCCGTAGAGGTGGTGCTGCAGAAGACTGGAGATGCGGAGGAAGGGCAGGCAGAACTGACGTAGGCTGAACTCTATGGACTGGGGAGACCACACGCTGGAGCTCAGCTGGGGGGCGGGGGGGAAGGACAAAAGACGATGATAGTGCTTTGTCAATAGCCAAAGGTTATTTCACCAAGTGTGTTCAGTGTAGTGTCCATGTAGGTAGCTCTGAACACACTTGGTGAGTTTAGAGCTACCTACATGGCTCTGAGCTCACCAAGAGTCTTCAGAGCTACCTACATGGCGCTGACCTCACCAAGAGTCTTCAGAGCTACCTACATGGCTCTGACCTCACCAAGAGTCTTCAGAGCTACCTACATGGCTCTCCTCCCCAAGAGTCTTCAGAGCCATGTAGGTAGCAGCTCATAGCCCATGACGAGATAGAAAGAGACCATTTTGTCATTTTTTGACTAAATTGTTTTTTTCCCCAAAGTGGCTTTTATTTTGAAGTGATAAACATGTCATTAAGGAGCAGGTAGGAGGTGAGGGCATCTCGCTCAAGGACTTCCAAAGCTAGACTGCGGACATTGGGGTTCGAACCCCAGAACCTTTCGGCTGGGAGTCGGAACACCCTGACCCTGAGGCTGACCTACCCTGGAAGAGGCAACACAGCATAGCGGGTGAGAGAAATGAGGGCTAGGGCAGAGTCCTGTTTGTTAGTGGATGAAACCCCCTGGTTCCTTCCTCACCATCGTTGGCTCTTCCGCATTCAGCCGGTAGATCGTCTCGTCGCCGGACAGCTCGCTGATCACATGACTGAGCAGGGCTTCGAAACACTTCTCTCCGTTTGGCGCGTTCTGGACAGGTGAAGACAAACAAACAGATTTGAGTTCTACTGTGTTCTGGTTTGAATTTGGGTCCGTTTGGACGCAGCACACTGAATAAGTTACGCTGACTAAACTGAATTAGTACAACGACTAAACAGAATACGCAGGGAACAGCAATTCTTTTCTTACAGTAAAATAACTGAGACACAGATAAGCTGAACACATTACCGAATGAGTGTAGCGATGAAAAAAACTCAAGAAACTCAACGACTTAAGACTAATGTTTTCTGAGAGGAAAAGTCAGCAACATTTATCATGTTGAAGGTGGTAGAATATAAAACAGTGTCCCGTCTTATCTCTTCTGCCGTCCTGCGTCAGAGATTCATCGAGAGAGAGAGAGAGAGAGCGTCGATACGAGAGCGAGAGAGAGCGAGAGAGAGAGAATAGTCTAATGTCTTGGATTACTCTGCACTGAATTCAGATCTTTGTTCGGACGTCACCTCCTCTTTTAATCGAAGCAAAACCGTAAATACAGCAGCCCCGTTACCGAAGAAGAAAGGATGAGCCGTGTGCTTATTAAAAGGCCCTGGAGATGCGTTGAGATGATGGCTTGTGAATGGGTTCAGCGTGGTTCACGGTGATGCAGCTGAACTGTATTCAACAACGCTTCACTCACAGGAGGACCCGGGCCTCGAGCAGGGCTGTGGCCGCGTGTCTATTGACATTCCGGTGAGCCGCTCGCTAATACACATTTAATAGACCCGAGACAAATAGCCAATTACGCAGCGCTCTTCCACCAATCACACTTTTTGAGATAATGAAGATCGATATAGTCCACGGCGAAGACCATGTAAATGAACCTGGAATGGGCTTCATTCGTCTCAATCGGGAGTCATACGCCGTGATTTACGGTGGCAGTCAAGCGCTCCTGGAGGAGAGGAAGAATAACGCCGCTGGATGCATTTGTTTTAAATAGAGACCGTCTTATATGAGCCCCTGACTCGTCTGTCGTCTGCGGTCGCGGTGCCTCTCGTGTACTGGTTCTGCCAATACTAGCGTTGTTCCAGCGGGTGTTTGAGGTAGCGTGGCTCGTCAGAAGGGTGTTGTTTTTAATGGCCCTAATGGCACGAGTAATTACCATTTCCTACAGAAAGAGCAAACACCGTTTTGGCCCGAGGGGGTGGTCGGCCCCTTACCTTCTTGAGGGCTCCAGATGTGCTCCAGGCCTGCCTCTCCTCTGGGCTGAACTGGGCGGAGAGAGCAGCCAGAGCCTGGACGAACTGCAGGCTGTACAGCATCTTCACCACGCAGGTGAAGTGTTCTGTGTGGAGGACAGGGAGGCGATCATTTACACACACTTGAGCCGAATTACTCAGCACTTAGATAGAACGGGGAATGAGGTGGAGAAATGGGCACGAGAAAACGATGAATCACGCAATAATCGAAATTGAAAGGCTATAGCGGACACAATCGGTGTGTATTGGAAAAGGTTGAAAACTAAGAGGAGAGCAGAGTCATTCTAGTGAGTGACTTTCCCAGCATGCCTTTCTTTTCTTCTTCTCCTCCCACCCCAACCCCCCCCCCA
>OOFG01001622.1:0-12525 GCA_900323295.1 Molva molva | reverse complement strand
GTACTTGTGATGTACAAAACTGTACATCACAAGGAGAAACCAACATTACACTTTACAAACATCATCACGCACACCTTACACACATCATTATGCAACAATACCAGACAGTAACAATACATAAAATATAACACAGAAGCAAACAAAAGTGAAAGGCAAAAATAACATAAGAAAAAGACTCTCAGCCACCAGTCACCCTGGTTAAGGCTGTTATTGCTGCGGGTATACGGCCAAAGCGAGCCGTTCTGCACCTCAGGGTCCAGTACCTGGGTCCAGTACCTGCATCCAGAGGGCAGTAAAGTGAATGGAGTTATATAATACATAGCTGCTGGGGTTTGTTACTTGTGTTGTCATTGAAGGGAATTTCCTAAATGTACCCGGATGATGAAAGAAATATGAGACTGAAAGAGAAATACAATGATTTCATGGGAATTGACGGAGAAAAAGAAACATGTCAACAAAAGAGGAAGAGGTGAAGCCTTGGTAATGGTAGAGAATAAAACAAGAGTAAAATGCATCTGTACCACTGCTTTCTGTCTCTCCTCTTGCTCCCTCATGTCTTCCATGTCCTTCCGAAGCTGTCGTTTCTCCTCCTCCAGGGCTCTCACCTGGGCTTGCCCGTCGTTCCAGCGGGCCAGAATCTTTCTGTCGCACTCCTCCGTCACTAGCCTTATCCGCGACTGTAGCGGCTTCAATTCCTTGATCTGATTTTGCAGATGCACTAAACAAACAAATAAACAATAAATTAATATTAGACCATTACTGTGGCTTAATTTGTGACTTCATGAATTGTCTGGTAGTAAATATTGTGGCACCAATTTAAAGCGTCGCTTAGCACATCAACCAGACACATAATTTTAAAGAATAATTTCTGTGCTTGTTTTTTCCCTGATGGGAAATGTGATGGTTATGTTATACGGTATAGTAAATTAAAACTTAAGGAAGAACTAAAAACAAACCTAAAGTGTTTTCATATTCTTTTTGAATGGCACCAAGCAGGGGTTGGTAGTTTCTGAACTCCTCAATGAAACGACCGAAGGCATTGCGATATACCTGTATGCAAAGAAAAACGTAATCTTGAAGGTGGCATAGTTAAATGGGTGTGTGTGTGTGTGTGTGTGTCCGTTTGTGTCCGTGTGTGTGAATATTATTAAATATAATAAATAAATAAATAAATAAACAAATAAAATCTATACAATCCTATAAGAAGTTATGGAGCAAACAGACCTGGAGTTTGATCTCCTGAGAGTGTGGATCCTCTGTGTCAATGGTGTGCAGCTCTCTCCTCACAAACTCCTCCAACTGTTTCAGAAGCCTTGGCTTTCTCCCAGGCCCTGCGTAGAGGTAATAACCTCCTTTATCCAACAGCTGACAAGGAAAGTATTAATTAAACAATGGAAAACGACGATGTTTCACAATAAATATAATAAAATGCAATGTATGTGGTGGCCTACTCTACCTTTCTCGGTGCAGTTGAATTAACAACTGTGCTTTCTGCTTCTCTCTGCCCTTCAGAAATCGGTATGTCTGTGTAGTTCGGTATGTCCAGCGGTCTTAAAGTGGAAAGAAGAGGGATATTATTATATTATATTATTATTGTACAACAGACCAGCTACTATGCAAGTCGTGTGTCTTTCAATGCCATAGACTGAATATGGCCAGGCTAACTAACGCAACAGGCTATCAAGCAGCTATCACTGTCAACTTCGTCACTTGCCTGGGCTTTTCCGAAGAAACCTGCAGAATCCTTGTAACTTCATGATGCTCCATCACGGATATACCTCAACTCTTCTGTGTTTGTTGTTAATTATATTTATGTGTTAGGATTGGCAGGTAGGCCTATATTCAACTCCGTTGTAGTCACGTTTTAGTGCGATTGGCGATTAGTGTATACGGTTTCCATAGTAACCAGAAAGGGAGCTAACTGTATGTGCTTGTAATGTAATGTAATATAACGTTAATACTATATGGGCTGTAGTGGAGGCTAAACGCACGTAAACGGCGTTTATGCCCCTCCTACATTTCTGAAATAGCGTTTACGCACCTCTAAATAGCGTGTACGCAACTCTAAGTAGAGTTGACCCAACTTTTAAATTTGTTGAGTAACGAGTTATTGTTTTACCAGCGCAAACCGTAGTATAATCAACATTGCACTGCATTGTCGGTGTTTACGGTATCTGTGACCAATCACATCGTCTTTTGCGAAAAGACTACTAGACCCTCCTCCATAACATTATGAACGCCAGAAACAGATCGCACACTTCGAATAGCCTACCGAATTGCATGAAACAGAAGTTAAAATGGGTGTGTTTTACCTTCTGTCATACTGGGCCTGTTATGCGATTTTCTATATTTTCCTTCTGATTGCAGTCGCGTTCCTTGTTTATTGTTTGTATATTAAATACATTCACATGAAATATGATCATATCCCTGGACCACCAAGAGACAGGTAAGAACTCTGCAATTGCTTTCTCGCTTAGTCGTTTGGTAAGATTGACCAATTACTTTGATCATTGCAGCTTTTTCTTAGGGCATTCACCAACAATGGTAGGAGAAACACAGAGTGAAAGAAATATCCACGACAAATTCCTACAGTGGTAAGTAGGTTTCGGTTAGAACTGTTGATAGTGCAGGCAGTGTGCGAGCTCAGTTATTACAATAAATACTGTAAAAATATATAAACATGTCTTAGGATGTCTATTTATTCTTTCACAGGGCTGAAATGTATGGGCCAGTTGTTAGGATTAATTCTCTTCACGTCGTTGTTATACTTGTGACCTGTCCAGAGGCTACGAAGGTAAAATATGAAGTTATCCCAGTGCATCCACAATTCCATCAGTTGAACAAGGAGGAATTGCTCAATAAAGAGTGCAAAGGTCAAAACATTTGCAGTTAATTTTTTAATAATTGTATCTCCTGGTGATTGCAGGAGATCTTGATGTCCCCCAAGTACCTAAAAGATAAACTTGTATACAAACGACTCTATGGACTTTTTGGAACGAGGTAATCTCATGGTTTATTGATTATTTAAACATATGCCATTCATATAAACACCAATGTATGCTGTAATGTAATGCAATTATAGTTATCTCTCAATATCACATTTGTTTAGATGAAATCTTGAACATAAAATATTGACAATTATAATTTAGTGGTCGGTGTATATAAGATTGCAATGTCAATCAGTAAGTAAGTGTGGGAGTGAATTATAACAGCAAGCACAAGTGCTTAGAACAAGAACTGAGTGTAAAATAACAGTAGCCTACAAATCAGAATAACAGAGATACATTTGGGCAAAAGGCTTAACGGTAAACAAGGCTGTCTCTTGCACAAGGCTCTCCCACTCACTACAGTCAGATCGGAGTGGGATGTAGCCAGAATTTTGGAGAGGTATAATGGGTGCCAAGGGAGACAAAGTCCCTGCCAGAGATATAACTCCTGAACCAATTTAAGACTAAGCCATTTTGGCCAACGCAGTTTTGTAATCTATTGATAAATATATCCTTGTTGACTTATAGCAATTAAGTCTAAAAGTACTAAAACAGAGTTTATTTTTGTCCATGCTTATTCTCATCATGTTATGAATGAGAATGTAATGTGAGAGAACGTATTGGTTCATTTGATCCATTTTTTACATTCAACCAATTGGTGTCATTTCAAATTCTCAAAATCCTACTCACTATTTTCTCTGCCTACAATATAGGTTGCTGGGAAATGGCTTGGTTACAGCTACTGACCATGAGCAGTGGTATAAACAACGACGGATTATAGACCCTGCTTTCAGCAGTCTGTAAGTTGACACCAGTGTAAGGTGACCAGAGTTTTGAAAGGAAAAACGGGGACATTTGTAGTTTGGTGGTCCATATATCAACAGTACATCAGATTTTTTCTGAAATGAAAAAAAGCACCATATTTATGTTTTTCCTATTATGTTAAATGTAGTTCTGTAGTAAAGATTGGGCCCAATGGTTTACTATGATGTGTTTTAAGCTTTGGTTAACCAGCCAAAAACAGCCAAATTAATAGGGAATCATTTTATATTGTAATGTTAGCCTATTGTTTGCCTGCTTATGGTATAAAGGCAATATACTTTATACCATCGTAAAGACTTTAGACCCGCGTATCAAGGTCGCATTACAGCCTATCAGATAGACATGAGACTAATTACCATCTGTCTAGAAATGTTTATTCATGAGCAAGCAAGATGACCTTTGCCATTTCAAAATCTATTCAAATATTTTAAAAATTATATTTTAAACAGGGACATTTCCGGGGACAGGCCACCATACATTGCTTTCTATGCTAACACCAAGACTACTCGTATCATTTCCAGGTACCTCAGGGGCCTGATGGGAACCTTCAACGAGAGGGCAGAAAACCTCATGGATGAACTCACAAAGTTAGCAGATAGCAAAAAAGAAGCAAAGATGCTCCAGTTGGTCAACTGTGTGACCTTAGATGTCATCACCAAGGTACTCCATCCAAATGTCGGTCCTCCATGTCATAGTTAGTGAATGAACGCAAATGAAGAGTTTACAGGTTACTTTATTGTCCTTGTTTCCTGCCTGCATCCCATTCTCAGAAAATAGTTTTCCTTCAAAAGACTTTCAAATATCTAAACGTTCTACTGATGTTTTATTACTAATATTCAGGTGGCCTTTGGAATGGATTTGGACCTCCTCAAAAACAATGACTCGCCTTTCCCTAGAGCCATTGAGATGTGTCTGAAAGGCATGGTCCCTTACACCCGAGACATGTTTTTTCAGGTACATGCTAACTTTTCAGGTATGGCATCAATTGTTCACACTTGATACTACGTATTACTATTTATTAGACACTTGTATTGCTTTTATGAGCAACAGTGAAATGAAATAGTATGTTATTAAGGAGCAGTTAGGTATGCTGCCCAAGGGGTCCTTCAGGTTAGCTTCAGACATTGGGAATCGAACCCAGAAACCTTTTGATGGAAGTTGAACACCTCAGCTGTCTCTACACTACTACCCCTGCTTATATGATTGAGCATTTAACTCTTCCAGCTAAAGCCAAAGAACGGACCGTTCATCAAGGAGGTGAGAGAGGCGTGCCAGCTTCTGCGGACCACAGGAGAAGCCTGGATCTCCAAACGGAGAACTGCCATCCAAAATGGCGAAAATGTACCCAAAGACATCCTCACTCAGATCATCAAATCAGCGGGACACGGTTGGGTTCCAAATACTATGATAAAATGCTGTTCATAAACAGCAATGCCTTTTAAATGAATTGGTTGCCAGAGATAAAGAGACAAAGGGAAGTCAATGCAAGAGGGTGGTACTGTCCTGTGATTGGTCAGCCTGGTGGTTAGCTTCCTAGGTCCCTACATGGTGACATCAACGAGTACAGAATGAATCCCAACCCAATTCACTGTAGATTCAGAAAATAAATACATATTTTTTAAGGTTGTTTTTATTTATGGAACGACTTATATTGAATGATGCTTAAAACTGATTTAGGTGACCTTGAAGTCAGTCGTTCCAACTACCTTTCAAAGTGAAACACATGAAGGCTAAGTCCTTGAAAGTACAGTTTGATGGATCATTTGATAGATGGATAGAAGAATAAATACTTTTTTATTGCAGAAGAGGAAATGACTAAAGAAGATGAGGATTTTATGTTGGACAACTTTGTGACGTTCTTCATCGCGGGTAAGTCTCAATATAAATGTGACTTTTCTGTTGTGTAGACATAATTATAGACTGTTGCTGTATGAAACATCTTGATAAGGAATCATTTACCCATTATCAGTGAACATATTCTTGCTGATCTGCTTCTCCTTATTTAAAGCATTAATTTTCTTGAGACATCACCACTTTCAGGACAGGAAACTACAGCCAATCAGCTTGCGTTCTGCATCATGGAACTAGCAAGAAACCCTGACATCATGGAAAAGTAAGAGGCAACATGAGAAGCAATGAGCAGCAAACTTTAATTCATTAATGTGGAGATTGACACAGACATTCCTGTAACCTATTATGTTCACCAGAGCGCAGAAAGAGGTGGATGCTGTTATTGGAATGAAGCAGGAGATTAGCTATGATGATTTGGGAGAGCTGACCTACCTCTCACAGGTACATCCTTTTATAAGGATCAAGATGAAGGGCCATACATTTATTTACGTGTATTTCTTTACATCTGCATTGCTAAGAGTATTACAGTGTATATAGCTATATATTTTGTGTATTGTTTTGTAGTTTTTATGCTTAATTTTGTATCTCTGTCATTCTCATAACTGTCCTGTACTTTTCACGGGGACACGCTTATTTCCTCTGTGGGATTAAAGAAGCACAAGTTATTCTGCCTTATTTTATATTTTTCTGACAGGTGCTGAAGGAGACCCTTAGGATGTATTCCACCGCTCCGGGAACTTCGCGTGAGTTGCCAGAGGACATGACTATCAGTGGTGTTCACATACCTGCAGGAGTTATGTGCATGGTCAGTTGCTACAGTTTCTCTAGCAATCTAGTCAAATACGTCTTCTTGAAACTTAACGAGCTTCATAGAAAGGTATAGGTAAATATTATTAAATGGTGATAGTAGTATTATTTGAAGTGTATTTTTGTGTATTTTACAGTTTGACTCTTATGTCTGTGGGAGGATGGGTAAATTCTTCAAGGACCCACTGACGTTTGATCCGGACCGGTTTCATCCAGACGCACCCAAGTAAGCAGTCTACATTAAAACGAGCATACATTAGTGGATATTTAATGCTAATAGCCTGGGAACAAGACGAATCTACGTGCTCATGTTCACGTTCACTACCATACATATTTTTTCCGAAATAAGGTCCTGGGGGGGACAGCGGAAGGGGCGTAACTTAGGCTCTCTATGGGAGCACCGTTGAGGCTTTTTCATAAACAACCAAGATGGCTGCCGCTGATGTCCCACACGATTTGTTGCTCTGATTGGTTGTAGGTCTATCAATTTCCATCCAGAAGCACTTTGGTCTGTGCCCGTTAATAACGGCTCTTGGAAATCGAAAATGTACTGAGAGGTTCCAGACTAAAACGCATTTTAGAATTGGCCGGGTGATGTCAGGCTAATTGTTTATATGATTAATACACAAATATTTTTTTCATCTCAAATTACCAGCTCCCCCATTGCTATTCAATTGTTACCTACCAAATGAAACTACTTTAATAGAATAACAGTGTCTTCTTATTCTTTTAAGCATAGGATCAATCTTTCAATGTGAACTGCTGACTTTCCACAATCACTTCAGTTGACAGTCTTTAAGTAGGAAAGAGAGTGTTGTGTACTCACTGCAGCCGTCTTCCTGTAGGCCTTACTACTGTTACTACCCCTTCGCTCTTGGCCCACGCTCCTGTCTGGGACAGAAGTTTGCACAGGTGGGTGACACAGGTAGACACACCAAACATGCTGACTCCGAAAAAGAATCCAGAAACACAAACTGAGCATGTGTATGATGTTATTCCAGATGGAGGCTAAGGTGGTGATGGCCAAGCTGCTTCAGAGGTTTGAGTTCAGCCTGGTACCAGGACAGTCCTTTGACATCCTGGACAACGGAACCCTGAAGCCCAGGAGCGGGGTCGTTTGCAACATTGCGCACAGGAATCCCAACATGTGAAACTTTATGTTGCAAAGAACAATTCTTCAGGTGACCTGTCCCTGTTGTGGCGGGTGTATAGTGGAGTGGTGGTAGGGTGAGAGACTCCCAGCAAAAAATATACTGGGTTTGATTCCTAATGACTGCAGCCTACCTGTAGCATCCTTGAGCAAGATACCTCAATGGAATGCATCATTGTTCATCAATCAAAAAGAGAAGGTGAATCGATTTGCAGGCCGACGTAGTAAAATGAAAGGCTGTTTTTTTTTTTTTTTTACATTTTCATATTCATTGTTTTGATCTTAATAGATGTACAGCCCTCTCAATGTAAATACATCAGTAAATACATCAAACATCCTACTTTGTTGATTTTGAATTAATTAAACTTAATTCAACACGCAGATAAGGACGAAAATGGCTTTGGATAGAGATCCTGATGATAGTATGGTGTCAAAATAACTAAATCATCGTGGTTAATATGTATTTTGCATACGGAATTAAGATGATTAGACCTACAGTTATTGTTTATGTAGACTAACGCAAACAAAACATTATCTTGGTCTTGAAATCTTTCAGGACTTAATTTCCTCTACAGCAATATCCTGCGAATAAATTATGTTGCTATTAATTATGCATGTGGAGAATCAACAATTACTTCAGAAATATAGGGGCCATTATGGGTGAACTCCATGAACATATCTCTCTCATATAATAAGGCCAAATTAAGCCATTTAATTTCGCTACAGATGTTCTGTTCTGCCAGTACGGAGCATAAACCCTAAGAAGCCATACATATGGTCTACTACTGACAAAACATGACCAGCAGATGGCGATGATGGACTACTTATGAGTAACCAGACCAGTAAGAATTCAGAGTGAGGATATACTTTTTGCCAATGTTCGTTGACGGAATAGTCTGCTAAAGGCAACGTGAAATGTTCATGTAGCATAAAGATGAGTTTCTCCAAGTTAAACATGTATTTAGCTCCAAATAAAAGATAGGAGATTAATATTATTTCATTATTTCTGGATTTGTGTCAAATGCTTATTTCAACAGTATACATACTTTCTTACAATCAAAAGTCCCTCAGTAGGCCTAAAATGAAGTCACTTGCACCGGCTGATTTTCCGCACAGGGTTCAGACAAATCTTTTGACCTACAGAGGTCGTATCAGTTAATCCATGGTCAACCCACTGACATACACACACACACACACACAGACAAACGCACACACATACACATTAAACGTCAGAGGCAAAAGTTGCATAACGTTGCTGACGCACATAGGAGGGTTGAAGTCTAACTCGCTGCTAATGTAGGACGCTACTCAGAGGGTCACAGGCTCGAATCCCTGCCAACTATACACTAAGTCCTACAGTCCCCTTCTTGAGCAATTGTTTACCGTTTTAATCGGCGTAACTTAACTGCACCCTTAGCTGTTATCGTGATGGGGAGCGAGAAACACTTTGATGGGGTTGCCACTGGGACATTGCTGACTCGTTTGAAATAAATCACGGTTTTGGTTGACATTCACTTCAAAGACGTACTGCAGGGCTACAAAAAAACAGCTACACCGTTAGTTATTATCGTAACAAGATGATCCGATGCGAAACTAGTAAAAAAGGTTTCAAAAATAAGAGAATAATAATAACAGATAATGGACAAGGCATAGGTGTTAAGTTAAACATTTTTTATTGCAAACCATTCGTGGTCACATAAATCTGAAAGTTTTACAATTTACAATACATTTAACAGAAATTGTTACATATACATATTTTAGGCATACCTTTCATCATGTCTTTGTTCAATATACATTAAAACTAGTACACGTAACTCCAAATATACAAATAAACTTAAATACCCTCAAACTGTGTTAACAGCAATATTACAATGGAATGTCGAGTTCAGATGTTAATGAGACAGGTCTTTGTTCAGTATCGTGAGGCATATGGAAGACATTGTGAGGGGGACTCGTTTGGTAAACAAAACAAAAAAATAAACTAAAGATAGGGAACACTTTTAGACACAGCAGACATACTGTTTTAGGCAACACACACACACAATTACACACACACACACACCGTTCACAGCAGCAGTTCTCTCCCTTACTCTATCTTTCTCTCGCTCTTGTCTAGTGCCATCCAGCAGTAGCTGGATCATCAGTCGTTGTCAGTTTGATGAGCAGATGAAGAGACACGTCCGTGTAATGCATCCCACACTGTTTAAATCTTAACCAAATGCTCTAAAGTATCGATGACCGACCCTGGGTACAGACTTTGTGCTACATTGTTCTTTCCGCAGACCAATCTCCACCAAACGCAAGATAAATAACCAAACAATCGACCATAACATGACAATAAGGTCAAACAAGGAGTTGGAGACTATGACTGTGTTGACAAAATAAAAATAAAGAATGATTTCTGGTGGAGAAGGAACATAAAGGCACCTTTTAAGACCACCCCCCAAAAGTAAGTCCCCCTCTGTAACATTCAGCTTTAAATATCTCCATTTTCAATGCAATGGAAAAATATAAACAATGCAAAGAAACTAAAGCACCACATGCACACTATCTCCATGTTGCTCTGTAAAACTGATCGGCTGGCCCATGGGCGCTGCGCCATGCCAGAGAAATAAACACGCTACGTAGCTATGTAAGATGAAGTTTAGAAACCACGTAATGGGGCTGGTACACCGAAGTCTTCCTCCTCTAGGAAAGGCTTGAACCCCTTAAGACGCGTTTGTGCAAATGTCTGGGTGGTTATTTTATTTTCTGTGTTTGTCTACTGGTAAGTGCACATGCATGGGATAGTGTTTATGTAGTTTCAAGTTGAGCCTCACAACTGTCTAACTAGCTAATGTGCAAAATGTCCTCCGCTAAGAAACGCGCACTGTTGCAGGACAGGGTGGTCAAAGTGAGGGATCAGGGTTGGTTTGGCAGGCAGACCCTACAATGGCATGTCCTCTCAAACTGTTCCAAGGGGTCGAAGCTCAGAATATGTAAGGGGGGTTCTCAAAGGATTTAGGTTTCGATATGGTCAACAGTTTCCATCATCCAGATGGGGAATGAGGGGAGGCGAGATGCAAGTCCTTTCCTGCACGCGTCCCCCCTGTGTCCGTGAAGGTACCTCAGCGATTTTATCCGCTACCTCCCATGTCTTAAATGGTGTCCATGGTGTGCACCCCACACACAGCGCACCGTTCTGCTGCGACCCTATAGGTAGGAGTCCATGGACGGGGCGTAGGAGAAGCCCAGGAAGGCCTCGGCGGCGTCTTTGATGCTGGCCGTGACCAGGGCGCTGTCGGGGGAACAGCCAATGGAGTTGGGCACAGGCTCGTCCGTGAACTCTGGGTCAAAGTGCCGCAGGTCATTAGGGCCCGTCTGAAGACCGAGAGAGAGAGAGAGAGAGAAGGGAGTCAGTAAAGCTTAGGTTATAAACTGTTTGAATATGAAGATATGGAAGACAATGATTGGACAGCAGAGTTTCCATGGCTCAAACGAAAAACACACAAAACATACAACATCATCTCTAGCCAACTGTTGGTTTTAGGTAACGTACCACGTTGGGATTGAAGGGAGGGGTGAGCTTCTTGGCATTCAGTTCTTCCCAGTTGATGGGGGAGAAGAACATGTGGTTCTTGATCTCAGTCTGGAAGGCAAACAGAAGAAGAGAGTGAAGTTCACGTCGAGGCATAGTGGCATTAGAAAATACAATGCGATGATGACAAAGGTACTTCACATTCAAATACGTGTGCACGCACACACACACACTTACAAAGTCGTCGGTGCAGCCCAGTCTCTTGGTGCGGTCCTTCTGGAGCAGACCTTCTAGCAGGTGCCGGGCTGCGTTGGAGATGTTGGGCTTCAGCTGCAGTGGTTTGTTGAGGATGTTGTCGTACATCTCCGCTGTGTTGCGGCTGTAGAACGGAGGCTGGTGAGGGACGAGACAGAATAGGTCAGGATTTGAGGTTCAGATGTAACCTGGAACTGAATAATGTGAACATTTCTTGATCTTTTTTGAAACCATGGACAATCCAAGGGAAATATAGTTAACATCGTTATGTGCTGATTCTGTTCGCTGTAGCGAAATTGGTGTACGTTCCAAACGGATCGATCGATATAGATTAACGCAGTGAGCACACGTGGGCACTTGTGTGGCCGCTAATGCCTACGCCCGATCGATGGCACATATAATATAGCACACGCGATGAGCCCCCAGTGCAGAGTTGTACATATACTCACAAGGCCGTAGAGCATCTCGTAGATAACCGCTCCTAAGCACCACCAGTCTACCGTCCGGTCGTACGGCTGCTTGTGCAGCACCTCAGGAGCCAAATACTGCAGAGAGGAAATTAATCAGAGAACATTAATGAACAATTCCCCCGGTCGGCGAATTGTTTGAGATCCGACTTCAGCGTGAGTCCGATTCCCCTTACCTCCGGTGTACCGCAGAAGGTGGACGTGGTGCCGTTGAGCTCGATGTTCTCCTTGCACAGGCCAAAGTCGGTGAGGATGATGTGGCCCTGGGAGTCCAGCAGGATGTTCTCGGGCTTCAGGTCTCGGTACACGATGTTGAGGGAGTGGAGGTATCCCAGGGCGCTGGCGATCTCGGCGGCGTAGAAGCGCGCCCGGGGCTCCAGGAAGCATCGCTCCCTCTGCAGGTGGTAGAAGAGCTGGAGGAACAAAAGAAGAGAGATCGAGACAAAGAGTCAGAACCCCCTGCTTCCAGCACTTTGGTTTGAATGTGAACAACACCGAGGCACCCGCATTGATTTAAAAGGAAGCCATTAAAGGGGTCGTGAAAGGAGCAGCAGGTTAATGATGGCGCATATCAAAGAGGCGAGCTAATGGTTGGAGTCGGAGGGGTCGTCGGCAAACGAGGGGACATGTGTGGGAGAGGAGCAGATTAAGAGACAGAGTAGAAAGGGA
>OOFG01001619.1:0-12378 GCA_900323295.1 Molva molva | reverse complement strand
AAGGAATACAATTCTAGAAGTTGCAACATGAACATAAACATGCAAGAGAAAGAGAATTTTACGAGTAAGCAATTGTTGCTTTTATGCCCAAACTCTTTGCCCAATGTAAGTCAGGGGAATGAATAACAAAAAGGAGTGCTTGTTGACACACATGACAACAAATGGCTTTCGACAGAGAGGGTCTATCTGCTTTGCCTGTGCCATTTGTCTCCCATACTTCCCAAAGAATAGTGAGCAGCAGGAAAAGACATGTTTGATATAAAGAGGAAGAATTGAAGTAAAAATCTAATTTTGACCAGCTGTATGGTTTCCGTAGCAGCAGGGATATCCCAATAAAAAAACCACACAGTGGAGTTTGGCCTTTCACACGGTTACACAACAGCCTACTGGGGAAGAAATACACAACATATGTGTGTTACCTGAAGACTGGCGGTGTGTTGTACAGAGAATTGTTGCTCGCCTGGACCTTGTAGTTGAAGACCACAGGACACTCATTCAAGGTGTGACCTATCAGGTCCTCTCTCACAATGACCAAGGTCACCCCGGCGCAGCCCACGTTCTTCTGGGCCCCGGCAAAGATCAGGCCATACTTCAAAACAAAAAGGAAAGACAATTTAAAATATAAAGTGGCAAAAAGGCCCAGCAAAAAGGCCATTTGAGCCAGGGAAGGCTAGATATTCATTCATGTGGGGAATTTGGACTGGATTGTACTAATAATAACCACATAATATATAGTTATAATTAACCAGATAACCAAAAAAGGGATCCAAGGTGTTCGAAACAGGCCCATTTTGCTAGCGTGACCTTTGATAATACCCAATACCAAGGCCCTTTATAAAGTCCTCCATTTCTACCTTGGACACGTCCACTGGCCGGGACAGGAAGTTGGAGGACATGTCGCTGACGAGGACCACGCCGTTGGTCTCGGGAACAAAGTTGTACTCCACGCCGTGGACCGTCTCGTTGGAGCAGAAGTAGACGTAGGAAGCGGACGGGTTCAGGGTCCAGCTGCTTGGCTCGGGGATCTCTGGAGACCGCAAAGCGAGAGGAAGGCGGTGGTTAAAAACTAGGCGTGGCTTGTTACGATTATTCTGGTTGTATTGAAGACGTTCTTCATCATTCCATTCCTATGTGGGACATCATTCTTCAATGTTTAAGCGGCAGAGAGATTTAGAGTATGGTTTTGAATTTGGGATAGCACTCCAAAGCAACTGGATTTGTTGACAGTTTTGGGGTAATTCGATGAGATCCGAGAGATTATTGTTATGGTGTGGATAATCTCAAACCACTACAATACCTACAATATACATGTCCTTGTTCCTATAAAGAAGGAAGGGCAAGGACAGAAACGGATGTATGGAACTACAAGCCAGTGCCTTTCACCTGGTACACAAACATTTGCATACTGTGTTTTGCCAACAGATATGGGTAACACTTTACAACAAGGGTACATTAATTAACCATTAATTAACATCAGTTAATGCAGCAATAAGCATTAACTAACAGTTAACTTATTGTCTAGTAATCATTTATAAAAGGTGTTCATGTAAACTAATGTTCATGTTAACTAAGGTAATTGTATTCATGTTTCCTAAAGTATTAATGAATACATTATTTAATAGGGTTAGTGTTACCCCTAATCCACTAACCCCTATGCTAATGTTATATAATGCTTATTACTGCATTAACTAATGTTTATTATAATAATTAATAATTAATATACCCTTATTGTAAAGTCTTACCCAGATATGTACTGTCTTCAGATCATTAATTTGACTTCAAACAACAGACTTCAACACAACGACAGGTTCTTAACCTGCATTGATGTTAAAAAATTCCCCACATACCAGTAGTTCTATATTGTTGAACCCATGAGTAATTTAGTTTGTATATAATAATAACAACAACAATAATAACTAAACATTATTCTTTTTCAAAACCGTGTTACTGTTGATTGACATGAAGTTGCCGCCATAAGAGCATGTTTACACCTCTATAGTAGTATAAATTGAAATTTATTTTAATTGGACTCTGTAGATGCTGGATTATTTAATTTCCACTTGTTTGGAGCAAAAGCGATTGGGGCAGTGAATAAGTGTACACGATGCCGGTTAGTTTCAACCATCCATTATAATCACTTCACCTGCTTGGGATTTCCCCTGACAATAGTTATCTTGTTCGACTCGAAGCAGGAGGTCTATCAGAAGCAAGCAGGTGGCACTTTGTCTTTTTTTTTTTTACTTCATGAGCCTCATTAGCTTATCAGTACCACTGGGGACCAAAAGGCTTATGTCACTATTGTCGACCTACTTTCACTACTTCCCCAGTTCACAGGCAGCCATCCGTGTGTCACAGCCTGTTTGAGTGAACACAAAGACTGTGAGAACTTCAACCTCCCCCTCGTTCTAACAGTTATCAAGTGGTACACATACAGGGGTGTCTTCACGTACATGCTCCACATACTGCATGTGGACACTTACTGGTGTAGCTGTCAAGCTTCGGATGCACAACATTGACTTTGCCATATTTCTCTGCCTCTTTTGCCGCCCTTTCAGACCAGGTGCCGGTAACAATGTAGTCAGCACACTTGTCCTCCTTTAGACCAATCAGATTGAGGGGAACAGCACTGAATTGTCCAGACCCGCCCCCTTGCAGAAACATGACCTTGTAATTGTCTGGGATATTTCTGTGTAGACAGAAGGAAAAGAATGCTGTTAGACTTGTTATATTGCATTCAGATCATGAACTCATAAAAAGTGCATATACTAAATACATATTCAGACTTGAGTTTCCTCAGCATGAACTTAAGGTCATTAATAGAAAGTACTGTTGTTCAACTTGCAAGCACCAAGCCAGGGCTACCATTGGATAAGAGCTGTGTACTCAACAACAAAGCCTTCAAGCTCAATTTGGCAGAAACACCACAAACAATTGATTTACCAATGTTTCCGAACAGCGGGTGTTCTTTGAGATGACAGGAAGGCGAAGGAATTCAACTTCATGACCAGAGCAACAAGACAGCCCTATGACGTTGTTTTTAAGGCTTTTTCCACAGCACTGAAATAAACATCCGTCTGCACTTCATCTAAATACAGTTCTGCAGAACATACTCCAATACTTGGAGTATGTTCTACAGGACCCACAGCAGCTAATTCTACTCACAGCAGCTCTCGGAGAAGAGTCTCTGTCGTGTTCTGGATCCTGCTGAAGTCTGTCGATCTGTGACTCATCTCTGTTTGTAGGAGAAAGACACAATTTTAAAAAAAGAATCGTGCTTTAAATGATGGCAGCCACAGAGGGACATACCTCAGACTTATTATGGATTGAATAGATGTGGCCACAAGATAAAGATTTGAACTTCAACAATATCTGTAAGTGGATATGGATATGACATGCTGGTTTTAAACACAAACCCACTAATACAAGGTTATATTACATGTTATTTTAAAGTTATCATGTTGTTATTATATACAGTAATTTGGGAATTGATTGTAGGTTATTTCATCGCTACTAGTCCTAAATTAATTAAAAAATATATAATAGATTACAGACTACATGATATAATTAACATGAATGATACCACTCTTAAATCGTCTATTAAATATAGATTGCTACTCACCAAGAACACTAATTCCAAGGCCATTGTAGTTGATGAGTTCTTTCTGGGCTTGAAACAATACCTGCAATCAAAAGCACAAGATTTTACAAATACAATTGACGTGTAAAATAAATAATTTCAATAAATAAATAAATTCTAATTTAAATTTAAAAAAAAACAAATCAGATACATATTGGTATTGGTTAGTAAGATGAGCAGAACGGTTGGCCGATGATCAACCCTTTGCTCTCAGGGTTAAACATCCAACTGATCCAACTACTGTCGGAACCTGATGTTTCTGTATCTATCAGACCATAACCATCTGTATCAGAGTTTCATATAAAGTAAACAACTTAGTTAAGATAAACATTGTACAATTTAGATATACACTAATAACACGGTTTTCAGTTTGAGCTCCCATGATATGGTTTCACCATATTTGATTTTGCGTTTTGCTGCCACCTAGGGAGATGGTGCGAAACCTATTTCAGACGGATGAATGAGGCTGATGCAACCCGTGTTTGTGTTGGTGGCAGTCAGTCTGCCTGCAAAAGGTTTTCTAGTTAGGTCCAAATTTCACCGTAGGGTAAAACTATCCAAGTGAATCTGAGTTAACACGTTAAGCGCAGTACGAGGCATGCACTTTCATCACCCACAGCAGGATTTAAATGTCGCCACAGATGAAACTGTGTAGTTTAATAGTTCAACGACGTTTCGCTTAGCTATCAAAATCGTAGACAATGCATCCAGTATTATGAGTCGTCGTTAAATAACAACTTGTAATAGAACAACAGCACCGAAGATTACGTATTTTACATTTAATGCATCGCTACATCTCAGCCACCATCAACATGCTTACGGATTGTGGAAGTTTTGCAGGTCCAGCACCAAAGTTGATTATTGGTTTCTGCTCCATCGTTGAAATATGTCTTTCAGATGTTGACTTCGTTCGATTGGATGTAGTGTTTCGTTTATCCCTTGGTTTCTTTCGGTCTTTGTAATGGCTCTGCAGTTCCACTTGCGCAATGGATAGCGTGCTAAAGGGATGGAGTCGCTGCTCGTCTTGAGAGGAATATCAAAGAGGACAATACAATTGGTCACATGGCAAAAGGAAGTTTCAGCTGATTGGAGGAAAGTAGTTGTGCCCTGCTACGCCACAAACAACGTCACCTGGCGAATCGCCCCTTCACGCAATCAATTAAAAGGATTGCCAGCATTTGATTTTATGGCCATGTGTTGTATAAAGTGAGTTGCGAAATTGTTTTCACTATTGGCTCATATTGTGCAACATAAGCGTTACCATAAACGGACCCGTGTTATATATATATGGAGTAAGTTCTGATTGTGCATCTCATTTTGATTCACTTTGTCACAATTGGGACGTTATATCACCTATATATGAGCTCCTTATATTAACACTTCCCTCCTTAAAATATTGTTTGGCTATAACAACAACAAATTTAAAATCTATTTTCTTTACTTACCCTAACCCTAACGCTGTTCAAGATATCCCAGCTATTAACAGTTTATACATAATAATGTGATGTGTATGTAATGTGTATGTATATATATACATTGGCATTTTGTTTTTACTTACTTATCTTCTATGAATATACTTCTATGAATATACACATATGTATATCCCTTGTCAGCAGTCAAGTCTGTATCTTCCATGCAGGAAAGCCCCTTTGATAACTGGAACACCATTGTGACTAACTACCTGTCACATCCTGGGGTTCCCTCTCCTGTCTATATTAGGACCATGTTGTCTTATCAACTGCTATCTGCTGCACTTCTTTCCATTTCAATTGTATAATTCATTTGAGAAAACATCAACAAATTATATAAAGCACAAGTTATACTTTAACTCAAGTCAAAGAAGGAAAATCGTCACATTTTCTGCTTAGTTCTACACATACATTGCAGTCCCTTAGTGGTTGGTAGTACGTAGTGTCCAAGCACACAGCCACTTCTCTGGTAGTGGATTAAGATCAAAGCATTGTGACCAACCATCACACCTCAAAGAGGGAAATATAGTAGGGAGATAGTGATAGGATATACATAGGCTCAGAGTCTTTTAGATACAGTGATATGTCATTCGCTGTCATTATCAAAGACTCAGTTCCCTTCAAATTAAAAAAGGTATCTAAGAAAAGATCAGTCATTTGGTAAGGCTGTCCCGTATGGTTTGGAAGTATAACATATTGGATTGAACTTGTCAGTATTAAAAGGCACAAATGTAACTCTTTTTGAGAAAGTGCTTCCGGTTTATTTATAGGGGGACAATGAATTTGCATCAGACATACAGTATATATGAGATTGACATGACATGAAATGGCCTGTACTGTATGTTCAAACATGGGCTTAAATATTTTTACTCTTGTACCTGGTACATTCTTGCACCAAGATACATTTTAGTAATGACATTTTAAATATTGTGAACTCAAAAAACCCTGAAATAAATGCACAAATTAGTGCACTACGTTTATTTGAGTGGTTTAAAGTCAGATTCTTCCACACTGATGTTGTCAAATGAGTGGTGGTGAGCAGAGGTTGGCCATGTCATCATGGTGATCTCTGATATGGTTGGAGCGCGGGGTGGCCCTGGGTGGAGCCCAGGATGTAGTGTAGTAGTGGCTAGGCACCACTGTTCTCTTCAGCTCCCCACTAAACAGCTTCCTCTGAAGGTCCACCAAGTCTTCAAAATACAGTGCACCCTTCATCCCTGAATGAAGGTCAAGCGGACATAGTCACCGGTCAAAGGCCTTTTATGAATGAATTAATGTGCATTGAATCAGTGCCTACCAACTTACATATCTTCCTAACTATCTAGTGTGCATTTAGGACTGAAGAGACGGGCCCCACAACAGTAACATCAGCCCTCACGGTGCACCTACCAGTGTGGACAGACCCCGACTCCTCCTTCCCAGTAGCGCTACACCCCATGGGGTCCCAGAGATCTTCTGTGGACCACCCCTTCACACCCAGTATCTGCGGAAGCATCTCCCCTCTCTTCAACAGCTCAGCGATGGAGGACAGCGGAGTGGAGCGAAACATCTCATCTTTGGCCGCCAAGTAAGGCAGGACAACATCGTTGCAGGAAGCCGGGCTGCACTGAGCTCCTTCTTCTGATGTTGGGTCAGCGACAGAGGCCGTTTTTGTGTTTATGTTGTTGGCGGGAACTGTAGCCTGGGCCTGAGGCGGGCGTTGAAAGGTCAGAGGTGAGCGGGAGCGCTGCTCTTCACACCAGCCGTTGGACAACAGAGACAGATTAGCTGGGAGGAGGGCACGGGATCGTAGGGTCCCGTCACGATGGCGGCAGGGGGTGACACGCGGTGGTGTTGCTGGCAGGTCCAGGTGGGTGACCTTCTGGCAGGAAGGGTGATCGCTGAGGAGGGCACAAGGAGGCAGCTTGCTCTCTGCCAAACGGTTGACTAAATCTGAAATCTATAATGTATAATCCGCACTCCTTCATTATTATAGGAAATGCATACATAATCCTAATGAACAGATTCACATTACAGATCCATTTCACTGCATCTCACATCAAGTGTTAAATACCTTGAGAGCAGAACGACCATAAAACTTTCTGCTGTGGTTCTCCTTTGTGTCCTTTTGACGTGCCATGATCTATATGAGACATTCATCCATTCACTTACACATTATATCCAAACACATAACATATGATAAAAACAAAAGTACCATTTTAAACTGTTTATCTTGAGGATAAACAGTTTAAAATGGTCCAAAGGTTATGCTAAAAACAACCAATGGCTATTGAAACCTAATTGAGAATGACAAAGATAATAGAATGCAGAATAGTGGGAGAAAACCTTGAGCCCTTATGTGTTGTGCTTTCGTGGGGATTCCCTTCCATTTTTACATTTCCCCTGCCATTGTGATGTCATACAGTCCCTTGTAGATGATTGGTGTAAACTGCATCACCAGCAACAGCATTGTTTACTTTTGTTATAACAAATGTTCAGAATGAATGCTGACTTTTGATTGACATGAAATCCACCCTTCACTGAGATAATATTTAAATACAATTTTAAAATGAAATGTTGTATCCCTTTTTTGGGATGCAGTTCATAGTTTATGGCCGGTTGGGACAGAACTTTAGGTCCCCCCAGCTGTTAGCCTGGTCAGAGTTATGTTCTATATCTTCATCTGTGACATGCGTCATCTTCCAAGCACCTCATCTCCAAACACAGACTGTCCTCAAAGTTTTAACTCATTTCATTGGTTTTATTGTAGAGATTTATATCACTTGTACATCGCACACTGATCATAAATCTGAAGCATCGATAGCAGTATCGATAGCATGTATTCTATAAAAATGTATAATTCAAGTTATCTGAAGCAAAAAGCAAAAAAGGAAAAAACTAAACTAAACCGCATATATTCCTGTGAGGGATATATATATAACATATTGTGCGTCGAGTAGCGGTCTTCATGGAAATTTACAATCTTCATATATGTTCGTAGTTAAATATAAACCCTTTACTTTCAAACAAATAACTTATAACAAAATCACTCTCAAGACACAGGAACTTTTTCGCTCTTACATAATAATGTAAGAGCATGGCCACATTTCAGACCCTAGCGGGCAGTTTGACATCGCTCGGCTTGCTATTTTCATCTTTCAGCTTTGTTGGACAGATTGAAATATAAACCACAAGATGCCCATCGCAAGACGTTGATCACAGCACGTTTCGTCCCAGCCCACTTCAGTTTGGACAAGCGACAGCAGGGGAAGCACATAGACCTGATCCTAATGGCTGCAAACTAAGGTGTGATATGCCATAAACACTTTCATTACTATACCGCAATAAAAATGGAAAAAATTGAATCTCAATGCTCCTATCCGGTCCAAAACACTGTGCGCGTGTGCAAACCGTTTGCTTCCCTTTCTACAAAAGGGACCGCAGACGGATTTTGAAACATTTGAACATAGGTCAAAATGGGTGACGATACAAGCCGTACATGTGTGTGGGAGTGCAAGACACTATAGAGGTCTGTGGGAAGGGCAGTAGTTTGGGGGGGAAAAAAATACTATGGTGTCAGAATCCTAGAGAAATCTGTGTGTCCGATCCCCACAATACACACACGCTCCGTCCCTCTGGGTTGACATGCTGGGATAGGTTTCACTGGTTTGTTCTGCAGCTCTCTCAGATGCTGAAGCTCTCCCCGCAGCCACACGTGCCCTTGATGTTGGGGTTGTTGAAGACGAACTCAGTAGAAA
Source organism: Molva molva (assembly GCA_900323295.1). Taxonomy (NCBI): domain Eukaryota; kingdom Metazoa; phylum Chordata; class Actinopteri; order Gadiformes; family Lotidae; genus Molva; species Molva molva. The sequence goes on along the minus strand of OOFG01001619.1, from coordinate 3,535 downwards.
GCTTGGAATCCACAAAGTCCATCTCGGTTCCCAGCAGGGTGAGCTGGGCCTTCTTCTCGATGAACACGCGCACGCCTGCAGGACCGCGAGCACAGTGCTGTCACATATACACACGTACTGTATATACACACACCCATAGTACTGACGAGAACCTTTGGCATCAGGCAGTCAAACAAGTTGAGAACAGCTACACATAACACATGACTAAACAACTAAATGTTTCTTCTTTTTTTTTTAACAGGTACATTTGAGAGAAATGGTGCCAATCCTTTAACTATATTTTATTTAACCTTTATTTAACCAGGATAAGGCTTCTTGAGATTTGTAATCTATTTCCAAGAGTGTCCTGTCCAAGATAGGTAGAAGCAGTTCATTACATGAGGATACACTAACTAAACTATAAGGAGGAGGGTTAGGAGGACGTTCTGGCCAGACTCACCGTCCTGCAGCACCTCCTCATCAGCCTGGTGCTTCTCCTTTGTGTAGTCCAGTGTGTAGGTCAGTCCATTACAGCCACGGGTCCTCACGCCCACCTTCAGACCAATCTGGAAACCCAAAGACAGAAGAGGCGTCTCCAGTTAGACACATTTTCAATAGCTTTTCTTGGAGCTAAATGACGAAACGATTCACTATTTTATAGCGCTTCCAGCATAGCAACTTTACAAGTGACAGCATACTTTGGACTAAACACCATCAGGATCTTTGAGTCATATTATTGTTGTATTGTTTTAAGCAGACAACTTGCTCATCAGATGTTAATGACTAGAAGCAGCAGACAGGCCTCTGTATTCACTGTAAGTCACTTTGAATAAACGTCTGCCATGTAGTAAATTGTAAAAAAGTATAACAGGGTACTTCCCCTAATTTCCCATTGGGCATTAAAGATGCTGTAAGCAATATTTGTTTGTTAAAGCGAGTGTTAAATAGCTCTATTTTACAACAGCCATCACTGATATAGAGTGTTTGGTCAGTAACGTGGGTCTGCCAGTCCCTCCGCTCTGAAGTAAACATAAATGTATTTTTCTGGTATCCCGTTCCCACTTCATCCACTCAGGAGATAGAACTCAACAGAGAGGCTGTCCTCTCTACGGGTTCAGGCGCAGGCGGCAGGATTTCAGTGTTGACGGACAATGGTGGAACAGGCGAAGCTTCTGATTCCAACGCTCCCAGGAATGGCTTACACAATCAAACACACCAAGCGGAAAAAGAAACGGCTGAAGAAAAGAGTAAGCTAAGCCAGGAAAAACAGACAGCAGTCATGCGAACACTGTGTTCATGTGGTGACCTGGGGAGAAGGGAGGGGAGTGCTAACTGCAAAAACAGACAGGAGGTTAGCAAAAATGACAACATCGCTTACATGGCCTTTGATAAAGAACACCTTATCCTCTCTTATAAATAAAAGAGTAGGGAGATGCTCACTGCGCTATGTTGTTGTATTTATTAGTAGTTTACTTCTACTTCTACATGGGAATGGTAGCTCAGTTGGTGACTCACGTATTGAGGCTTGTCTTGTAGCAACATCCTGACTTTGTTCACAGCAGCAGGAGTCTGCAGAGGAACACACATGGACAAGATCAGTTATCACAGGAGCAGGCATGGGTGGAGGCTAATATTATGAAGAACACCTTTATTGATCTAATCTCTGAAGACGCCTAATCGCCTACGTCGCTAATAAATACATTCATATATGAAATATAGGCTACCATTTCAGATATTAGCGATCTTGACTTGTAACTATAGCTAGATTTGTTAGAACTAGGAAAAATTTTATATTGTTTTACGTGAATTTGGGATGTTAGCAAAATCCTACATCAGCACTCTTTAGAAGAATAGACTGTTGAACTTTGAGAAAATTGTGCACCGCATTTCTTGTTATGTGATGAGAATAGGGTAATACATATATATGCAACAAGGAAAAGACCAATAGGCGACCACTTTGTTACGACACAGATGATTGTGTTCCGTGTTGAGATGACAACGCCTGGGGTCGAGGAAAATGGGCAGTAGATCTAAAGAAACTGGGTAAATGGAACTCTTGGACAAATGATGACCATACGAAAGGCTTACAAAATCGGCGACGAACCAATTGCAGTTTTGTCTTGCTATAACCTATAGCGACACAAGGATCTTTATCGACCTGCGTTATCTTTGGACGGCAGCGTCAGCCCTGCCTTGGTCGGCTGCATAATAACGTGCCTTGCAGTTGATGTATTAATCACCGGCCAATGCGACCACAAATTAAAGCGATCGAGCCTCCCAGTTGATTCAACTAAATGTACAACTCCTTATTAAAAACCGACAGAGTAAGCGGAGTAAGATGAAAACAGTGTAGATGTTTCTGATAAACGTTTACTCCTGGTGTCCAATCACGGATCGCTGGGACGTTGTCTGGCAACGTCCAATAATATATAATAGGAATACTTATAATGCAACCGCGAAATAGACAAATGTTAACTTATAATATTGCCCAATATGAACAATTGTCACCCCGTTGTGTAAAGTGAATGCTCGTGACGTCATTCGTCAGCTACAAACTGCGCATTAGCTTACGCAACATAGGAACACGTATTTAGTGATGATTACACACATACGGTGGATATAAAATGTAATTATATTCCATTGTATACGACGTTGAGCACTTACCAGTGTTAACGCTGCTCTAGTTGGTAGTATTTTTCTTTTGCTGACCGCTCGGACGGTCGCCCGCACCATGGAGGCAGACATGTTTGCTTGTATCAAGGAACAACATAAGCGTCACAAGGTATTTTGGCGCATGCGCGAAAACATATGCCCAACCCGACCCAAATCCGTGGACGTCGTTATATATAACATATCTATTGTCGTAAAGTCGTTGGTCGACAGTGGGAGCACATAAGTACAAACAATGTTATTAGATGGTTTGGCCAAATACTTTAGGGAATTGAGCATTACATAAAAACACAATTCCCCAATCTCTATTATAGAATTGAGAATAACTTCAATATAGAGCCACATTTCCCCATGTTTTAAATAGGTTATACAAAATATTAGACTAAAATGTTGTTTGCAGTTTCACCTACATTACAAACATTAGCATCTTAAGTGTAACGCTTCTAAAATTCGAAATAGTTCCAATGTTATATTATAATGAATTTCACCACGAGCCTATAATTCCTGCAGTAAAAGGTTCATCACCATTAATCGACACCAACTAAGTGAGGATGTTTTGAGAGTTTAATTGATAAGCAGGTCTTCAGACATAACCACCAGCAAAAAAAACAAAAAACAGCATCGTATGAGGCACAAGAGCCAAACAAAAAGGTATCTGCCAAATGTATTCACCCATCCATTAGCTGTTGGAGTTGTTGTTGCTTTGCTGTGGATGAAGGACTTCACGGGAACATAAATACTTGTATCACTCGAGTGACTATTTGAACAACAATCCTCGAGTGTCGGAGAATGAAATATTCAGTCCTACGAAATCCAAGACTGCTCCAGTATTGCATGTACACATACACGCACCAGGGTTACAAACCAGAGACTGACGTTTGCTATC
>OOFG01001618.1:0-13079 GCA_900323295.1 Molva molva | reverse complement strand
TAAGTTTACAATAACCCTGCTACATTCTAGACTGCCATGTTTTAATGTTGTCCAGGTGAAATCAGGAGGTCCACCTCCATGTCCTTTGTAGATGGCAACATTGGAACTTGGCCCAAAGAGAAGAGGTTGGAGTTCCTTTCTTCTTTTAGTTTCCACATGTTAGCAATGAAAATGAATAAACAAAGTGTTAAGATAATCAAATCATTGTATTCATTGTCATTTAAATCAGTTGTCCACACACACTTTAATACTGAAATCAACACAGAACAAATCATATAATTTCCTTGTTTGGTTCCCCAGATCCGGGCCTTACGGAGTGTCCTTTGACATCCCGTTTGACAAAAGCGACTCGGCACCGGCCTCTGAGCCTCCCTCTCGCGGCATGGTCCGGTCGGCCAGCACCGACGACGGCACGGGCTTCAAGGTCCACCACATGCCCCGCGGGATGAAGCGTAACCTGTCCTTCCAGCCGGTCCACGGCCAGAACCTGGGCATGGAAGAGGAGGGCTGCCCGGAGGGCATGGCCAGTCCGGAGGCCGAGGTTCGTCCCACGGGACGGGCCTACCCCAATGGGCACGGTAACGTGGTCGTCCCTTCCGGCACCCCTTCCATGGAGGATGCGCTGCAGATCATCAGCACCAGCAGGCCTGCGACGGAGGGCACCAACAGCGGCTTCTTCCTGCACGGCCCCGCGGGGCTGGGAGCGTTGGACCCCGTGTCCGAGTCGGACTTCAAAGGACTCCCGAGCCCGTCGGACGACACCGAGATGGACACGGGCATCCAGGTGCACACCGAGGACATGCTGGACGAGGACTCGTCCCTGAAGGACTGCTCCGTGAACATGGAGCTGGAGCTGGACACGCCCAGTCCCTGCGGCAGCGGTCAGGGCCGGTCCCCCTCCGCGGTGAAGATGACCAGCTTCGCCGAGCAGAAGCTGAAGAAGCTCAACCCCTCGGCGCCGGACTCGGGGCGGGGCAGCAGCAGCTCGCTCAAGACCACGCCGGAGGGCTCCGAGCTGGGCCTCCCGCTGTCCGTCTCCTGGGCCCCGAGCCCCAAGCACAGCCCAGTCCGTAAACACAGCCCCCCGCCCCTGGCGGTTAAAACGCCCCTCGCCCCTCTGCAGTTGCCGCCCGTCGACCCGGCGCAGGCCATGGCCACGGAGATGGTGGAGCTCAGGATGCGATTGGAGGAGAAACGTAAAGCGATCGAGGCGCAGAAGAAGAAAGTAGAGGCTGCATTCACGAGGCATCGCCAGCGTATGGGCCGCTCTGTGTTTCTCAACGTGGTCAAGAGGAGGGGCGACGGCGCTGCCGAGGAAGGCGGGAAAGCGGAGGACGACGGCAAGGCGGAAACCCCGAGCCCCGCCCTCCGAACGGGGAGGAGCGTGGCGGACACGCCCGACGGGGCCGAACAAGGCAGCATGAGCTCCCGTTGGCTGAAGTCCCCCGGGGGAGGAGAAGAGGGCGGGCCAATCACAGGCCAGCCAACAGAAGTGGATCTAACGGAGTACACGCGCTCCATCGACAAACTCAATCACTCATTGGCCTTCCTGCAGACCGAGATGCAGCGATTGGCCCAGCAACAGGAAGTGATCATGGCCATGCGGGAACAGAAGCACCAGCAATCGTGGCTGATCCCCGCACTGCACACAAACCCTACCCAACAGAATCAGAGTCGGGTTGGCGCTGTGACCAGATCCTCTGGACCTTCCTCTCCGGTCGACTCCCCTCGTATCACCCATCGATCCCCGACCAGCATCAAACGCAAATCCGCCTCCTTTCATTCCCGTAATCCCCGTACACCTCGGCCCAGCGAGCTGAAACTAGCCCCGTACAACAGGGTCCTCACCGCCCCCCAATCTGTCGACAGTATCCCCCGACTACGGAGGTTCTCTCCCTGCCAGCCCCTGGCGCACTCCTTTGTTTACATGGGGGAGAACCCAGCGAGGGCCAACCCAGAGATGGGCCCTCAAGATGGGGACGGGAACCAGGAGGAGCTGGACCCCGTCCTCTCCCTAGAAAGCGAGAGTCCACACACTACCTCCTCCGCCAAAGTCGCCCATAAACTCAGCAACATAAAACCATCTGAGGTAGATGCAAACATCGAGGTCTCAGGAATACCAACACGGGACCAAGAGACAGACACGGATCTCAAGCCCACAGTGGACACGTCCGTCTCTGAGGTGCTTTCCCATCCGGTGCTGGAGTCCTTCACAGTGACGCCCACAGAGAGCCCACCCCAGCTCGGTCAAGCCAAGAGCAACCTCATCGAGGTGCCTCTGCTGAAAGACCCAGAGAGTGAGGCCCTGGAGGAGGGAGAGGATAGCGTGGCCGGCCTGGATGACGATCAGACCGCATGCCGGGGCTTCTTCTTCAAGGTATTGTTATCCTGCATTGGCGTAGTTTTTATTCTTTTAATGATCGTCTATGCAGCCGGGTCAAAGGGTCTGAGGGTTGGAACCGGAATGAGTCTTGCTGCTGGAAGCAAACCAAGATTGACATGTTTGTTTGTCGCATAGCTCAGTGTAATGAACAGCACGCATTCTTCTTAGCGAATGATTGTATCTGCACATTTCTCCTATTTATTTATTTTACATAAAAGCCAAATCCGTCTTTAACGATAGCTCTTGGCATGCACATACAAACACATTAATATCATCTCAATAATAAGCATTCTGTGGAAGCAGCTGCTAGGCACTGCTAGTTTCTGCTCCTTAATGACTTGTATCTGAATTCACTTTGAGTCACGTTGGATATAACTATCTGCTAAATAGCAAAATAGACCGCTATAGAATCCTTTGTTTGATTTGCGGTTGCCATGTCTGTTTTCATGAGGCACTGCTCCTCTTTTCTTCGAACAGGATAATGTTTGTATTCGGGAATGGGCCATTTAAGGACAGTGTCATCAATCCATTTGTTTTGTAGGCTAGCTCTGATCTAGGTCATCAAAGTAGGGCCGGTTTGAATAATTCAGTTACAGCTGTGGAGGAGCAGATGAGGGACATGTTGACTTGGGAGTGCAAAGGGGGGATGACATAAAATCTTAATTGGCTAGAAAAGAGGGAAAAGGATGAAGTGCTAAAATTAGCCTCCTGTGCCCCTTGATGTGAAAGATAGCTGTGGGTATTTTTGGTGTCGGAACAGAACGTTTCGTTGGGTTGGGGAAATGTCTCATACTTTACTCCCCCTGCAAAAGCAGAACTAAGGAAGTACTTCAGTCACAGGGCTTATTTTACAGCTGCACTCCAAGGCACCTTGTTGTTGCCCAAGTTCAGCAACAAAATTGCCTCTGATATCTTAACTTATTTATTTAGTCCAGATGGGGCACCTCAGACAATAATGGCAAAGTGGGTCAGCCTAGCCACCCCACTGTGCATGGCCCTGGATGGTGCTATGACTGGCGTTCTCCTTAAGCTCTAATTTATGTTTCCGTATGGAACTAAATATAGAGTGTAGTAGCAAATGCATGAATGGAAACCGCAAATAGTATTTAAAGCTAATCCTTGTCTATAGAAACAAGACATGACAGGAGACGAGATTAACTTGATATCTATATAATCGCCTTTTCCTTTCTTTGGTGGAAGAGTTTAGTTCTTACTTTTTATCCCAATGTGCAGTGGTCTAAAGTATAAATGTATCCAGTAGCTAAATTATAATTTTGGCGTCAACAATATTAGCGCAGTGAGCTGAATGCACATTTTGGCGTCAACAATAATGGCACAGTTCCGCACCAAGGACAGAGTATATGGAACCAAAATAAGCACGGCCCCTGGTGTCTGGAGATGGCTGCAGGCGGGGCGTGAAGGTAGGCCGTTGCCGAGGTAACCAAGTTTGTTTCCACTCCCAGGAGGAGACCAAGGGTGAGGACAACATGGCCCAGAAGAGAGCAGCGTTGCTGGAGAAGAGGATGAGGAGGGAGAAGGAGAGCCAGATGAAGAAGATGCAGCAGGAGGCTGATCTGGAGCAGAAGAAGGAAGAAGCTCGGTGGGTTAACAGCAAAGACTTAATAAAATCATCATACATTTCCCTGTTTTTGTTTTCTCCCGACTGAACATTTGAATATAGAGACATTATAATTAGAGCTCAGTTTATGTGGGCGTGTTTTGATGAATCCTTTCATTATCCTATTAATTCCAGGAAGAATTATTTTATTTAAGATTAATTTTCCATTTAAATACAAGCATTCTTCATGCCTCTTAGTATGTATGCACAGTTATGCAACAGTATTGTAAGACACTTTCGATTAACGCAACCACCAAATGGCATAATATAATGTCAAATATCCCTAAAAAAAGCTAAAGTAAACAAGTTCAAAGTGAAAGTGAAAGTGAAAGTGAAAGTGAAAAATGCTCTGCCCCCAGGCTGAAAGCGGAGGAGGAGCGGCTGCGGAAGGAGGAGGACAAGGCCCGGAAGGAGTTCATCAAGCAGGAGCACCTGAGGAGGAAGCAGCTCAAGCTCATGGAGGACATGGACCAGGTCATCAAGCCACGGCCCTCCTCCAGCTCCGCCGGGGGCGGTAGGCAGCGCCGCAGCCGGCCCAAGTCCATCCACCGAGAGAGCCAAGACTCGCCCAGAACCCCCGTCAGGGCCGCTACAGGTAACCATGGAGACACACACACACAGCCCTCCCTACTCGAGGGTTTGCCAGACTATGCCTTCAGTTGTGCCAACAAGAACATTGGTCTTTCGAATCCAAGGCGACTTGGTGTTGCCATCTATCCACCCATGTCCTAGGTTTTCAGCCACAATGGTTTGCTGAATGCTAACTTAATTTGTCTAATTTGGAGGGTAAAACTATTTATACTAATTATATTGATCGCATTTGGCTTTTTGGCTTCTGCAAAACCTCATTAATTTGTTGTTCTGATGCCTCCTTAAAAGAACTCTTGGGGCGTTATTACCATCTAAACTAATAACATTTGTATTATATTTCTATTTATTTAACAGTACGATATCGACTCAACGTGCAGACCTTTAAGTGAAACATGTTGGAATGCTAAAGAGCAATGCATTGTGTATAAATGTATTCCAGTGTCTTCTGTTACATGGTTTTAGTTCACATTCATGCATACATTGCATCCATATTAGTCTGTGCAAGTGTCTGTGTTCTTCACCCTGTCGGTTCCTTGTACCATCGGTACCATGTGTATGTACTTCCATGGTCCTCCTGTCGCTGCATTGCTCCTGCTGTGTCTCCAGAGGGACTCCGTGGTCTTTCTTTGGCGTGTAACCGTGGTAACCGTTGTGTGTGCCCCCGCCCCCCCTCATGGCTCATTGTTTCACAATCCAGGTTCACGCCAACGTCTCTTTTCAGTGTCCAGTCTGTCCCTGGCGTCCCTCTCCCTGGGTGACGCAGACAGCAGCCAGCCTGACAAGAGAGGACCACGGTGAGAGACAGATTCTCTGACTGATTTCGTTGATTTGATTTATTGATTGTCTTCAGACTCTAAAGTTGTTACTGGTATTTTGAAAGAAAGACGTACAGGTTGTGTTCTTGAGGGAATGGGCATTGTGTACGTTAGGTAAATTAAGATTTGATGATTTTATTGATTGTCTTCAGACTCTAAACTCTTACTACTTACTCTTGTTACTGGTATTTTGAAAGTTCATTATGATTATTATTATTATTATCATCACAATTTAGAAGATTATTTTTCAAACATTTTCTAATTCTATCAACTAAAACCAACATGGTGAACTTCATTCAAGAAGAGCAAACATCTGGTTGACATGTGTGCAATAGATGCAGTGAATTAGCTTGATCCTATTTAGGAGATCTTTACAGTCCTGTCTTCTAACAAATCCTCTCGATTCACCCTCTACATCTCTTCCTTGACACCCTTCTCTTCTGCTGTCAGAAGCGTTAGCTTAGCCTCTGGCAGCCTCTTGCACTTTCTGAGCTCTCCTAAGCGGCGGAGGAGAAGGTTAGTTTTACTGTCACAGCAGGACAGACTCCTGATGTCATCCACTCCCTAAAAAAACCCCCACACTGGAAATCAATGTTTTTCTCCACTGGGGTTTCATACCCTTACCCTTAAACATCAGAACACCGGTACTTTGCTTTGGGAACCTTTTTTGGCTAGCTCACCATGCTAATATTAAAGGGGGGATATTATGCCACCAGGTGTGAGTGTGATTAGCCATTACAAGCCGTTTGAAAATCTGCCCTTCCCTGTGCCTTAGAGACATCACAAGTGGGAGTGTCCACCTAGATGTATGCTTGATAGATCAGTCTACCAGCCTACCCAGTGGACTGTAGCAAATGTTGCTTATCTATCCATCATACATCTAGGTGGACACTCCCACTTGTGATGTCACTAAAACACAGGAAAAGGCAGATTTTCAAACGGCTTGTAATGGCTAATCACACTCACACCTGGTGGCATAATATCAACCCTTTAATAACACTTTGGTTCACCACGCCGTTTGGTGACCACCCTGTGTGATGCCCTCCTCCTCACTAATCTCCTCTCCCTCTACCATGGCTGCTAAACACCCTCACCCTGATAGAAACTACCACCTGCTTTACTTCTGCTTTTCTCCCTTCTGCTGTCTCACACGCTAAACCGGCATATGCACTCAGAACAATATGAATATTATTAATATTAATATTAATAATAATATGTAATATTAACCTAAACAAAATAGGATTTTAATAATCATTATCATGCAAAAAAAGTGTAACTGTATGATCACGGTTAAAATTAGGATGAAATACAATGTTCAATTAATTAACCAATAATCATGATCCAAAAGCTTTGCTATTTATTGATTTTAAGTGACTCATAAGCACTTGTGTTTTATTGATTAATGTATACAATTGTTTGTGTCTCCTATCCATATATATAATGAATATGGAACTGAAGTATGAAGCCTGACCCAAACAAAGAGCCACAAACACGATAGGTAGACTGACCCACAGATGCCTGTGTCCCTAATGCACCAGCCTGCTTCACATGACTGCCCACACTAACCTTAACGCTTAAGCCTTCTCATTCTGAATGACATTCCCTGGATGTCATCCATGCATCCCCTGTGCCCGTTACGGTCCCGATTACAAGGCTTAGCTAATGCTGCTAACTCTGCTAACTCGGCCAACTGCCAAACAAGCAAATTTTGCCAAAAGAAAAAAAGAAAAAGCTTTGGTTAAAAGATAATCCAAAATTTCAAGTCTGGGATTAATAAAATAGCCTACACTTCATTATGGTTTAAATACAAACATGAAATTGGCAAAATAGACTACAGCCATGAAATATAAAACTGGCATCGCTCATAAGCCCTTAGCGTAAAAAAACGAGTAGCCATGAAGAAACGGGGCCTAACTCTGCTTTGTGTGTGAATGTGTTTTCTACATGTGTGTGTCCGTTTGTGTGTTTCTTTTGTGTGTGTGTGCGTTAGGCCTGACTCAGCAGATGGCTTCCTGTCCCCGAGTCGATCTAACAGCAGGAACGGGGAGAAGGACTGGGAGAACGCCTCCACCACCTCCTCCGTCACCTCCTTCACTGAGTACACCGGTACGTTAGCCCCGCCCCTCTGTCAATCATTCTGCTCTGGAACTGATCCTGCTAGACCTAGGAAAGGTCTGGAGATATTGATGTATGATTAGGTCTCATGGTTTTCATATGACCATATTCTTTGAAATGTACATACTTTAAATCTTTTCCCTCTTTTTATACTAAGAATACTTATAGTGCTAGGTTAATTTTATTTTGTCAGCCCAGTTTCACAGGAACAAAATGCTGACTCAAACAGCTGACGAAACAAATCATGCAAAAAAATAAAACTGTATTGTCGACATATTGCTGGTGCGCGAGTCAGAAATATGACTTGTAGCCATGCAATGAAGCCAGAAATAGGATTTTAGTTTATACTGCACAGTTTATACACGCAGAGAGAGAGAGAGAGAGAGAGAGAGAGAGAGAGAGAGAGAGAGAGAGAGAGACTTTAAAACGCTAAAAACAAAGATACATTGGGTAAATATTTCTCACAATCTCTCCAGCCAAACGACCGCCCACCATATCTAACCATATCTAGTAGCAGGAATCTTTAAGAGGATCTCCATCAATTATTCAGCCAGGCATTCTGGAATCACCCGTCCACGTTCTATCTCCATAGAAATACTAGAGCAGGTTGTTATGACAACCCTACTTCTTCATGATGTCACGCAGGGCCGAAGCTGTACAAGGAGCCCAGCTCCAAGTCCAACAAGCACATCATCCAGAACGCCCTGGCCCACTGCTGCCTGGCTGGCAAGGTCAACGAAGGCCAGAAGAACAGGATACTGGAGGTACACGCATCCAGAAAAGCAGGATTTGGGAATGGAAAATTGAAAAGAAAAATGTGTCATGTTGATGGGTTTTGACCGGCTAATTGATGCCACTTTCACTGGGCAGTACACGCAATGCAAAGGTGCTCAAGGAGCTATTCATGCCATTAATGGTACATTTGTTAAATGTAATGCATAAATATGTCTTATGTTTTATTCATAGCAGGTTAATGCACAGTTTCCATAATACCATAGTTCTTACCAAACATGGACACATTAATGCATGATGACGTTGACTATGAATTCAAATGAAACATGTTTTCAATAACTAATCATGACAGTCCTATTAAGCCTGTTTTATCGCAACATCATTCCTAAAAAACAAATCATCCACAGCAAATGGAGAAGTCGGAGGCCAACAGCTTCCTGGTTCTGTTCCGAGACGCCGGCTGTCAGTTCCGCTCGCTGTACACCTACTGCCCCGAGTCGGATGACATCACCAAGCTGACGGGCATCGGCCCCAAGAGCATCAACCGCAAGATGATTGAGGGCCTCTTCAAGTACAACTCGGACAAGAAGCAGTTCAGCCAGATCCCGGCCAAGACCATGTCAGCCAGCGTGGACGCCCTCACCATCTACGGCCACCTCTGGCAGACCAAGAAACCCCCCACGCCCAAGAAAGTGGTACCTCCCGCTAAATCCTAATGGACACTCTGAAGGACTAAACAAGAGTTATGCTTCGCCACTGGACCGAGTCCCCTGAGGTACGCGGTGGGTAGGAGCACACCGGTACTCGCGTTTATAATTAGCCGTGATTCTGCGTGTAAAGGATCGCTAAAAGGATTTCTCCCCGCCACAAATTCAGTGACATCTGGTGATCTTTATAACTTAAAGAGGATGTTTCATGTTAACATCGAATATTTGCAAACCTCCTCAACTAGTCGATCATAAATGAACCGAAAAACATAGCAGGAAAAATGAAGCATCCATCGGCCATGACGCATACGGTAGTTCCATTTTTTTGTAGAGACTCACCGTGTTCCTCCAGCGATATTCGACACAGAAGTATAAATCAGCCTTGAATCTTAACACTACACAACCACCCCCTCCTCAGACGGAACCCTATCTTCGTTTCCATGTGCACTTCACTCTACATTTCCATGACGATTCCAACACCTGCAAAGGCCAGTTAGTTAAGCGCTATTATGTTTTGTGCTTTTGACTTTAATCAATCAATGTTACATTCCTGTCGTTTTGTTTTAGTTTTTTTTTAAACAAAGTTCCAGAGTAGAAGGAACAGGACTAATACAGAATGTATTATGGCACTATTTCAAAAAAAGTTATGTTTATCACTAATATGTGTTTATAGAAGTGGTTTGATTCCAATCGTTTTGACGGTGTAACTTGCCATTTTTCGATTTTTGCTTATTTCTTCCTCAGATGTGCCAAAAGTTAAAAAACTTACAGCTAGAGACAGTTTGAATGATCAGAAGTTTTCTTTGATAATATAAAGCACTGAATGTTTTTTTATATCCATGTACTGTACATACAACTTTTAGTTTATGTGAATCTGTTAATTTGTGGCCTCATGTTTGTTTTAGGTTTAGTTTTAATGATTATGTCAGTGCAATGAGTTAAACGTTAAGTGACATATGCCATACACTACCATACACAAGACGTTTTGTACATATGAAAAAAGAAATGTCCCCCTTTTATACATGGGTAAAACAGTTTGTATAGTTAAGGTACGTAAGACTACAAAGGGCCAAAAAAACGATAGCATACAGCTAGTAGTGTCAGTCACGCAATAGTGTGTGTGTGTGTGTGTCCTCACGCAACAAAGCAGAGTGGTTTTAGTTTTCTATAAACTCCTATTTAAGTCACTGGACAGGCCGTGGTTTTTAATTTCAGACGACGTGGTTCTCAACCCGGCGATTTAGAATGGGGATTCATTCTAGAAAAAGAAAAACGTTTTTATAATGAATTTATTCATATTCCAATATTCCTCTGTCGTGTTTGTAATCTTGTTACATTAACTGACTTTTTTAAAAATGGTCAAATAATTAATATTTTGCCGCCTCAACCTTCAGCTGCATGAACAAAAAAAGGGAACAAACATTTGCATGTTTACCGTTACAAGGAATTCTGGGTAGCCGGGTGATTTCTCAGGGGTTAAAAGCGTTTTGGGAGCTCCTATTTTAAGAGTTGGAAGCAGCTGATGCTTTGCAGAGTTGTAGAACTCCTTAAAACAGTTAGCGGTTATGTGGATTTCTTGTTTCAGATGCTATACCAACTGCACACCTTTAACAATTAGGGAATGTTTAATATCACCTGCGTTCCTGTCCTCCCAATTGGTGTCACATACAATATTCCTATTATTTAAATCTGTGATTAAATTAATAACAGAAATTGAATCAGAGTCATTTTTATTTGTTGCTGTCAGTATAACAGTTTAAACATTGAAAGCACTTTTTTGCAAAATTATGTTTAATATAACTTGAGAAATCCCAACTGTCTAGATTAATTCATATGGGGTGCTTTACATGGTTCCACAAAAAGACATGGTATAAATGATTTTAATCACTTTAAGGATCACTGTAAAGATAATTTTAACTAGATCCTCTATTAACATATAAGGTTTCATGTTAGCTTCACGGAAACAAAAGCCACTGTTTACATATTGAACGTATTTGGAAACTTTAAGATATCTTGACCTTTGTTTGTCTATTTAAATTATTCTATTTTTATCTTGTCTTGTTTATCAAACATTCTCCTAAAAGCTTATTTTGTGGTCAATGTTGTATCGAAAATATCCTACAATGAAGAGTATTCAAAATAGTAACGCAGAATAATTAGTGTTTAAAGTAACAAGATTGGCAACTGACCCAAATAACAAAAATGATGATCTGTAAAAAGATAAAAATGTTTGCATATTCTTCAAATTGAATCAGCTTGATCAAATACTGAAGGGCCAAATAGGACTAGGTATTGGATACAGTTTGAGATTTTCTACTAGCTTTTATGTATCTATATGACGCTCCTGACAAAAAAAAAGTTGAAGTCGAAATAATTTAAGGTTCAAATTTGTATGTATGTCCTATTACGGCTTTTTCTTAATAAAACCGATACTGAGGGGTCCCTCTTCAGAATGGAGGTATGGTCATGTTCAGAATGAAACTGTATTAAGAATGACATTGTGGTGTTTTTCCGTGAGCATTTAGAATACACGTGTTCATTGGATGCTGTTCTGACGTTAAATACATATATACTGCTGGACAAATGGTTCACATTTGCTTTTCTCTTTTTACATTAAACTAAGCATGACCTCAGTCACTAAGTGTCCTGTTCTTCTGTGTCTTGCAGACCGAAAGAATCACTGCCAAGATTTATTTTACTGAACTACTTTAGAGTTCTGACTTTGTTTCTGGGTCAATATCATGAATATTAATGCACCTGAATTGAAATAGTTGTGATAGGCTACTAGGACTACATGTTTTTCAAAAGGCCTGTTATATTGAATCCATGCATGGCTATGGTTAAGTCTGTGTGTGTGTGTGTGTGTGTGTGTGTGTGTGTGTGTGTGTGTGTGTGTGTGTGTGCATGTGTGTGCGTGTGTGTGTGTTGAGTTTATTGTTTAAACTGAAAAGCTTTTTTTGTACATGATCTTAATTAATCTTAATTAAAATGACCTATATTTTTGGAATTTGATGTACAGATTTCAAGTACAGAACTTAATATTCCCATAGTGTGCGTTCTTTACAGCAGTTTAACTATAAGCCTAAACAAGTAGTATACTTCCTCATGACAATAGCTACAACAAATTTGGACACGCCCTCGATTGTCCCCCCAAAATAGGACCCTTTGAATGAAATATCTGCTGAACAGGATTAACAACAAAAATCAATATGTTGACACCTAATTCACCTACAGCATGTCAGCACAGCATGCCAGAAACCTCCATCAGAAGCACCACTCAAAATGAAGTTTGTCTCTCCAGCGCACCTTGCCGCCATAGCGATGAGCAGCGCGTACGGCACCGCCACCAGTGGTGTCGGGTGGTTTGCGGTTGTGTCCGCTCTTAGCAACCGTGGCTTGTGTACAAGAAATGCGGTAGAATAGGGGGGTATGTTCTCGGACATCCGAGGTTTTGTCTGCACACACACGGTGGTAATTGCCTACGAAGGAATTTATTTCCGAGCGAGAAATGTACAGACGTGCGGAAGCTGCGGATTCGTATTCATGTGGTCGTTATCGTTGAGAATTGACAGGTGAGTTAGTTTTCAATTTTGGGTGCTTCCCGTTTGGGGTTGCGTGGTGAACGGCTGTGGCCACGTCGTGTGCACTTACCTGCTAATGCATCGGCCGGCATATTTGTACATTATTGCTATATGTGGGGCATCGATTACGTACAATTAAGACATATTTTGCTGCAAGGCTCTGGTTGGTGTCAGTGTTAGTGTTGTTTCATGCCAGCGAGGATGCAACGAGTTGCTGACACCCGCAAATGCACCGTGTTGCAGATATCCCACTGTCTCTCCAGGTACCTAGGCCTACCTTAAAAATGAGCACAGTGTTTTCTAATGAAGTGAGGATGGGCTATCTGGATGCATGGTGCTACGATACACTAGAGCCCTTTACACTAACCGGACCTGCATGGAGAGATGTCTGGTGATGACCTACACATAACAGATTCTTAAATGACATTGGGTTATAATGAATTCACAGCAGTCTAAATTATAATATTTTAACAATTTCACAAGCCTAATCTGGGAGTTACAAAATGTACTGTCGATTTCAACTTGTGAACAATTAGA
>OOFG01001612.1:0-11834 GCA_900323295.1 Molva molva | reverse complement strand
ACAAGCCAATATAGGTTTCTGGGGGTGTATACTGTTCATTTTGTTTATTTATTGTTCCATGTTGTGATATTTGGCGATACCAAGATTGTGGTATTGGCCTACATGTTTAAAATCACATAGTAGGCTACCATCATTGGTGCGTAGAAACCTGTTTTCTGATGGTCAATACAGTTGACCGAGTACCACCCCACACAATTATGTTATTTTGAACCAAGCCAAGAAAGGGGTTCTATCGGAGGAAACGGGAAAAGCCATGGATGCCCTTTATTCTGTTATTGAACAGAATATTCCGGCACAATGTCTGCTGGCTTACAGTTCTATGACCAAAATATATACATAGTTTCGGGAAGTTTAATAGCATGTCCTCCCCAGTCGAGGGAAGAGGGACTCAACTGCTGGAATTATAAATCCGGGCAATTTGGACGCACGAACAGTAATTAGGAGATTAGACATAGCGAGCCTACGGTGTCAATGAGCCGCTTTAACAGACAAATATAATTCAATAAAAAGAGAAAATTCCATTTGTGAACGGCTGGCTAACAGTGATGCTTCAATCAACTGTCAATCAGAGATCAATTATTCAACCGGTCAGTGTCTCACGTGTCGCAGCATAATCCTAATCCCATTTCGGCCGTTCGTTTCCCCGTTTCCAAATACAATACAGATGATGCGTTCTTGTACGGGCCTTTATATGTAATGCCAAAAAATACAACGAAATATCGAAATTAATCGCTATATAATGTGGTGGAAATTCAACCCCACCGTGGATTATCATGATTTACCTCTTGAACATTGCCTCCATATCCTTAATCTGTTTGCGAGAAAACTCTTTGAATTCCGTGTAGGGGTTGAAGACCTTGCTACGTTTTGGCGCAGCGATGCCATCGTTTATGTCCAGCCTTCTGGTAAGTTTCGCGGTGAGTTCAGAAGACGCAGCGTTGTCGTTGGCCGCCGTCGCAGCCCTTTCGGTCTCCGGTGTCTCGGGCTCGCTGCATTTAGCAGGTATCTCTTCTTCAGTGGGGTCCGGTGCGGGTGCTGAAACCTGCTCGGTGTCCAACCTGCGCTGGAGCTTTCTAGCTAGCTCTTCGGATGCCATGACGAAGCTAAACGGCTTTATATTATTTGGATGTATTTAGAGTGAGCGCGCGCTAAGCCTGGACTGGACTGTGTGAGCAATGTGTGTCAGCTCGTGCAGCTACGCATCCCAAATAGGCTGTCACTGGGGGCGGGGCAAGAAGGCAGTGAGGATTCCCATCAGACTCTCACTGATTTATTACCATCTCCAAGACAACGTTGGTCCATATTGCATGTATGCGTCATATTATAGACATTAGGTTAAACATCTCTAATATTAACACCAGCATATTCGCACTCCTGTTTCAGCCCATGCCTTTCTTTGAAGGAGGATGGGTGGATAGGCCTACACAATTTTGTAGCTGCGCAAAAGCAAGGTTGTTGATTATTAGGCCTATTGTTCGTAATGTTTCCGAAATATCTAAATATTGATTGCAGCCTACATGTGGCATTGTTGTTAAAGACACACATTTCATATGATATAACGATAACATAAAATAATATAATACATGTATATGTATTTCCACATCTCATAACACAAAACGGGTGTGCATAACAAAGGTCATTAATGAGGTCATCATTGAGGGAAAATCTGAATTGAGCAGACCATTGAGCATAGTGTGCACATATCTATGTTGTAGTATTTCACTGCCCTCTAGAGGTAGTGATCAGTATAAGCGTACATAACGGTTTTGTACGGCGGCGCATTGATGCCACACTGGACAAAAACAAGAGTCGTTTTTTATTGTCAGGTAAGCTTTCTTATACATGGCAAGTTACCATGGTGTGTTGGGGATATACAGAAAATAAATAGGCTACAAGAAAACAACAGTACAGGACATTAAGTAAAACATAAGATCTGCAATGCATACAATATAATGAATACAATATAGGCATATATTTACTACATGTGCATTTGATATGGTATATGTAGACCTATATTGTATATTTGTATAATTATTTTTGATATAAATAATACAAATTGAAGAAAAGATGAATGATCTAAGTTTCATGAAATCGTTAGCCCCTCTATACCAATAGATGGCGCTGTATTACACCTAGTCGCTAAAATAAAATCACGTTTGGTAATCATTTTTATCACGGTAGGTGGCAGTATAGTTCATAAATTGGCTTTGGACAAATGTCCAGAAAATGGAAAGAAGAAGTAATACTCTGTTTATTTTGTTTCCTTTTTTACTGCGTAGTGAAGCCGAAATGCTGTGATGCGTGAGATTGTAATCCATATAATGAGAATAATGCACGAGCGCAGTAAGTCACGATGCATTGCTGATGACGTCTCTTTAACTTGCACAGTATAATGGCGATAAACCTTGTTATACATTCATGTACACAAACCAGTGAACCGGTGTTTGCAATGGTCAGTCAATGACGTCAATGTCATCCAACAACAAGGAATGGCAAATATGTAATGTTGTCTTTAAAGTCGATTTTCTGTACTCGGATATCTTATAGTAGCCTAATATTTTCCTAACATCGATGTACTTGTACTTTTGTTCTCATATACTTCAAATGAACAGGATAAGAATATGTATAAACCTGTGTCTACCCATCTTTTGCCAAACTATCATTGTATTGTTTATTATATTGTGTATTGTGTAACTGTATAACCATTACTTTATTGAATATCTAGGGGTGCATTGGGCTTATTTATCCAGCATACTCAAATTATGTATTTAGGTTCTACATTTCGCCAATGATCATAACAAATCGGCAAATTTCATACTAATATAAGTACATTTTAATTAGAGCTATATTGCTCCTAAAGTCACTGTTAAATTAAACAACTTTTCTCTCTAATTATATGTATTCATGTTTTTTTTTACAGACAGTTGCTGACAATTGATAACACGCGAGAGCAATGCCACCGTTAGCAGGAGCTGAATTGGTCAAGACACCAGTACATCTCTATCGTTACCTCCTGAGATGCTGCAAGCAATTACCGACCGCTGGAATGCAGCAACATTATCGCCATGCTATTCGACAGGTAAGACACAGGGCCCTCTCTTTCAATGCACTGCTGTTTAAACACTGCAGGCACTAGGTTACTAAGTGATTCTGTCATGACCCAAAGTTGTATGGTTGTTGAGTTGTTCCAAATATGTTGGAAAAACTCATGACTGTTAGAATATCCCTAAATATTATTTATTATATTATAATGATGTCGTTGCAGGGATATACTAGTCATATGGATGAAGATGACCCTGAAAGAATACAAATGATAATACACAGGGCTTTAGCGGATGCTGACTGGATCCTTGATAAGGTAAGGTCTTCTCCATCGTTCACATTGAAGAAAAAAAGGGTTAGTTTTTGGGTAAGTGCTGGGTATTCGGCCTTGTTTTCATGTTGTTTCTTTTGTTTCTTTTTAACAGTATACAAAGAAGATGTGAGCTACTCAAACTGTTGAAATCAGTACTGGAGCTGTTTTGTACAATACTTGATGGTCTGCTTTAAATAAACATGTCTGTTTGACTGGCCTGAATGAAATTTCACTCAGTCCTATTTCCTTGCAGAAAGCAAAAGGAGAACAGAATCATTTATTTGCTTCATTTGTTTTCTGAAGATGGCTTCTTTCCAGTTCCCAAAGATCAATATTACGTCACACCATTCTCTTTACTCTAGTATGAAATTGTTGGTACTAAAATATATGTACAATAAATAGCTTAAACTTTAAATAACCCAGGGAATCTGTTTGAAGTGAGTGAAATGTTTGATATACTTGTTATACTTGCTCCATTTAAGCATTGTACAGGGTAGAATATAAATAAATAATGTATCTGTTAATTCCAACAAAGGATAAATATCTATTCATTAGAAAAAGGGGCAGTGATTACATGTTCTCTTAAACAATGACAACGCTGATGCAAAATGATGATAAACACTCTGAGAATGCTCTACAGTACATTTATTCAAGTGAAACCATATTCCATCCATGGAAATGATAAGCAATATACATATAAATCATAAGACCACAAAGGAAGATAATGTAATTACTTTGTACTACAGAATTAAAGTAAAAGCATAACACCACAAGGCCATAGAGAGGCCTAAGGCATATAAAGTCATTTTGTATTAAAAAGATTATTTACAGTTGCATGCACATGCTCCATTTTATTGGTATAAAATTAATAAATTGAGAAACAGCAATTCTGCAGTATAAATAGTATAAATATGTTTCTTTGTATATAAATAGCGTTATCTTTTGCTTGTATGACATGGTAAAATGATATTGGTTCAATTTCAAAAGTACCTGATAAATAGAATTGAAATGGTCAAACATATTGTCATATGTGGGAATAGCTCAGCAGATGACCTTCACTTGATAGAATAGCATGAATGTGGTGTAAATACGTTCTCGGCTGTAGCACAAGCTTTTGGATTGCCTTACAATAGGAATGATGTCATTGTTTGCAGCTCTATACGGTCTATCGCTGATAGAAAACCAACCAACAAAAGGACAGGCACTCTGGAAACACAAACTACCAAACAGACAAACATTTTCTCCGGATACCTTCATCATTTGTGCTTATTTCTGGAGAATGAATTGGTCGATGAACTCATTCTGCTCTGCCTCCACTTTAGACAGGGCCTCATACTCAATTCGGTATCTGAAAAAACAACATGCACATGATAGATGCTACTTGCTTTCTTAATTCACCTATTAAATCGCACATACTAAGCCTTGCAATACAGCTGGCTCCCTCGTCTGCAAAATACTTATTTTTCTACCTTTATTTACCTTTACAGGAGAGTCTTTTGAGATTAAAATCCCTTTTAAAAAAAGTGTACCGACATGATAAAACAGCAGAACAAGTCATGTAAAGTTACCACAGACAACAAATAACTCATTTCAGTATTAACCGATGAGGGAAAAAAATGTATCACATTTATAAAGATTCACCAGGAAGGCCAATACTAAAAACATTTACAGGCTGACTTGATGAAAGAGCAAGTTTCACATCGAAAGGGCAAAGTAGCAGGGCTTTTTTCCCTAGCTCTATGTGTACATTGAGAACAGATAAAAATAGATAATGGCCCACCAGAGTCACCCCGATATGCAGATAAATATGTTTGTAAAAGGCCAAGAAGACCTTTATAAATAAAAGTCTGCAAGTGGCTGAGCCTGTGCCTGGCTAGAGTGAGGACCAACCAACGTAGGGGTACAAAGTGCAGTGATGTGTCAGCGCATTTGCATTAGTAAGGAACCTTAGCGCACCATGACATACCATGTCCACCATCAACAGACTTTCAGCGGATGCAAAGTAGCGTTTCAAGAGTTCAAGTATTGTTTCAAGAGTTTTAATATAAATAGAAAGAAGAGCTCCCAGGACCACTCCTGGAACAGTATCTACAGATAACACATCAGAATTTCTGGGTTGTCATGGATACTCTACTCAGCAGTGGTTATATGTAGCTACGTATATGTATTTGTAGCTATGTATTAGCCAGCTACAAATTGGTATAACTTATAATTGACAAGGAATACTTGCAGTTACAAGTTGTCCTAACTTACACTTTGACAATTCCTTATGTACTTGTGATGTGTACTTGTGATTTTACAATACATTAAAAGTGAATCTCTTCAAGGCAAGTACAGTTAAACAGTACTGTATAGATCCGGTATGGATCCGATCCTATCATATTGATTTTCTGCACATCATCAAACCCGGTACACCTACAATTTCTGTCCACTTGCTTACTGAATCACGGATGAATGGATTTTCTTTGTCATATTCTGCAATGCTGTTTGTATTGTTCAATATTTTGACATGATAGATGCTAGAATCCAATGCTTACCTTTCAAGCTGCATCTTCTTCTCTGCTATAAGAGCCTGGAGCTGTTGCTGTTGAGCATCTCTTTGTTTCGCCACCGACTTCAACAAGTTCCTTGCTCCGATAGCCTAAGCAAAATTGTAAGAACACAGTATTGTAATAGATAAGCAATTAAGGAGGACACAATTTAAATATTATGCCTTAGGTATAAGTGGTTTACTTTTACTAATAATTATAATATGCTTTGTATTGCCTCTCTTACCTTCATCTTTTCCGTTTCTGCTTCTTTGGCCAATTCATCTACCAATTCTATGAGACCTCCAACTATCTTTTGAAATTGCCCAATTTCTGTGAAATAAGATAAGAAAAGCAACAGCAGGATAAATTGTGTTACATTTACCAATTCGGCTCAACGAAAGACACAAGATATTTGATGGTGTGGACATGATGTCCTTACTGTCAACAAATTCTTTACACTCTTCCTTGAGTTCTGACGTCTTCTGGCCCACCTCAGGGTCCAGTACCCTCAGCTTGTTGAGTTCATCAAAATGAAAGCCAGCCTCTGCCAGCGGGTCATTGGCCATGACTACAGGACTGTATTGAATGCATGAAATACAGAATGAATAATTGCAATTTGTCTGAAGAATCGGTCTCTGTTCCTATTATTAATATAACTTCCGTGATGGTGTGTCACAGATTTAAACAAGAGATACAACAGTTAAACGAGGTTGAGTACAGCTGAGCAGCTAACGTTATATATAAAGGAAAATGCTTATTTTGTGATGGTTGGCCCCCGTCGACATGATACCATATGCTACTAAAACTCACTAAAATCCGTCCAATACCGAAATGACATTAAGGTAGCATTGTAGAAAAAACAAAACACTTGTTGTTTTCGAATAGATTCACCTGATCTGCTTTCTTTACAAACAATACCATCAACGTTAGCTGACCAAGAGCAGCAACATTGCTAACAAAATAGGCGGTAAGGGCATCAAAGTGTTTTTAGATCTAATCGTCGCCCATAATAACTGGATCTGGTATAAAGTATTAAACATTATTATGGTAGCACGACGCTATTGTTAGCGTCTAACCTTTAGCTGTTAACGTTAGCGGACCCTCGTGAAGTCAGTGTTGCGAACTGAGCGTGCTTATCGGGTATTTGTTACGTTGCACCGAGCGTAAAAAGACCCGACTTACCTTTTAATGGCGTTACAAATACAAGTCACTTTGTTTTACGTCTATGTGGCATAACTAGTACTAGTCGGGACTCCTCCTGTTTTGCTGCCAAGGAAACACAACGCTCTTCCTCGAGGGGGCGGGACTTACACGGACATTGATTGAACTCTTTCGCCATAATGTTTAAAATCCATTGTGGTATTTTTCTTCGAATACCATTTTTTTTGTCAGGAACTTAACTTTACATCCTTTATTTACAGTTCTAAACAAAATACGATTATTATTTATGATAAATATTCGAGCTGACATGTTCATGTCATGCTCGCCTCTAGGGGGCAGCAGATTCCCGTACTTTGGTCATCATGCGGGGAAATGTAAAAGAAGAAGATACCCTCACGTTGGCTAGTCAGTAGGCTGATATATCATTTTTTTCTTAGCTAATAAGACATTATTGCAATAACTGGCATACTTTCGACCAAATAGTATCTATGTTTGCGAGCCCTAACTATTATAAAGTGTGCCGTTTTCGATCAAGAAGAGAAATAACACATCAAGTCTGGGTGGGTAAAGTTATGGTAGTTATGATCAGATTGCTAACCCTCTTCTTTCATTTATACGCCACACGCCTTTAAATAGCTTAGTCTGTACAATTCTGCCGTACATTTCGTATGTTATTTAGTATTTTTGGATGAACGAAATGTTTATCTAAAGCGAATGTGTAGTCAATCAAACGGTAATGACATGTTATGTATTGTACACTTATGTCTTTCGAGTTTTAACTTCATAATCCAAGAACTCTAGATAAGCTTTGTCAGTGGCCGTTCATTATGTGTACTGTTAATGTGTGTAAAAACTCTGATCTTCTTTCTTGTCCAGCCACATTCCATTCCTGGTAAAGGGATTAGGGATACACCAGAAAAAGATATCAATTGGGGTAGGTGACTTCCTCCCTTGCATTGTAAGCACATGCCCTGGGTGTTCTGTCAAATCATTTTCTATTTAACAATAGTGAGCTTTGAAGAAGCATCCTAAAGTAGAGCTTCAATTCTCCCTTCAAAGCTCTCCCTCTTTCCTCGTAGATATGAGCTGGACCGGGGAGAGGCTGTGGCGGCCTCCCCAGTAGCTGGCATCACGGCGGGGGACCTGCGGACATCGGTCTGCAGGGTGGTCATCTACCTCCGAAAAGATATGTCCGGGGCCAGCGCTCTACACGCGCCTCAGTCTCTGGATGACCCTCCTCTAGCCTGCCCCAAGACCAAGACCTGCACCAACCGCAGTGCGGTGGGCCCTGGGAACAAGTATGTCCGACTCAATGTGGGAGGAACCCTGTTTTACACTACGCTGCAGGTGCTGACCAGGCAGGACTCCATGCTGAAAGCCATGTTCAGTGGAAAGCAGGAAGTGTTTACGGATAGAGAAGGTGGGTCTCTGCTGAAAAAAACATTCTAAACATCTGGTTCATTTTTGAGTTGAAGTTATGACTCCCCTTTCCATAACCTAAATTTGACCTTTTTCTATTTTATTTTCATAGTTTGTTTCGTATTTCATGAAGCATATCTTCTTATATGTAATTGTTTACAAAGTCATCTAACTATGGGCTGGAAATGATTCTTAGAGTTCATCGTAATATAATGGTTCTTTATATGTGTGCATGGGCTTTATTAAAGTCATATATTTTCAAAGTCAATATTTATTAACAATTTAATTACCATTGAAGTATGTGGTTATAGAAACACATCAGATCTAAAAGTCAAACCATGTATTGTGATACATTTCAGGATGACAATATGACAACATTGGCACAATTTAGCCCCCGTACCCCCGCAACTGAAATATCCTGAACAATAACCCAGCTGTAATTCACTTTGACTGTTTCTACTTTTGCATCCAGGCTGGATCCTGATTGACCGCAGTGGGAAGCACTTTGGCAGCATCCTGGGCTACCTGCGGGAGGGCACGGCTACTCTGCCCAAAGGCCACCAAGCTGTCCTGGAGTTGTTAGCCGAGGCCAAGTTCTACCTCCTACAGGGCCTGGTGGAGCTGTGCCAAAACAGTCTGCAGGTCAGTATTGCACACAATGCAATAGAGACACAGACAACACAGATGTCCTTCTTTCACATCAACACAATATGTGTTTTTAATTTATTAACTTCTAATTATACACAAGTTTTTTGGGGGAATGAATCATAAAACTAGAGAAAAAGGTTACTATTTCTGCATCAACTTTATCACACAATATATGAATGCATTAATCTCTGTTTGGTTACAGTAAGGCTTATGCAAGTATAAATAATACAATATTACTGCAGCAGGCTATCATTGTCATCTCGCTTGTCTCTTTGGAAGGCAGACATAAACCAAACTGTACTTCTCTGGCTTTGTCATGGACAGCGGCCCCACTCAGCTTTCAAAAGTTTATTGGTTCAGGACTAGTCTGTCCGTGTCTGGACCTCCAGGCTGGGACCAGCAATACGATTTGCTGTGCACGTCGGTGTGAGGCAAGTTGCAGTGGGTGTTCATCACGTTGACAGATGTTCAACTGGAATGCCTGTTGGGCTGACATGCAGCACTGGGGCTTCCAAGGCTTCAGAGAGATCTACTTGTTTCCATGGGGACAAGAAGACACATCAGTTTTGCAAGCACTTTGGCTCCCATTCATTACCCCATGCGTGATTGTTTATGAATGAGCATTACAAGGCCTTCCTCCTGCTCACCGCCAACACCAGGTGTCTTTTTGGTGTGTTTTCTTGTTGGCCAGTTAGAGCTAGAAACGTACGTCTATCTGACGATGAAATGTTGATTGTCGGCACCTGCGAAGGTAAAGTACTTTTCTCCTGAGGAGAGAAGAGCGCAAAAGATGAGACATTAAATGAGTACTAAAAACTGATTACTGCTCATTGGATTGTGTTTATGACTGCTGGGCACTGCTGCTGCTTGCTACAAGTTAGATTGATTGTCAGATAGTTGCTGGCTAAGCATACCAATCATCCGCCAAAATAATAATTATATGTTATTTGGTAACCGTACTTTCTTAACAATTACATTCTTTAACCTCTTAATTTAATTGATCAAATGCCCTTCCTTTTGCATCCATTTGAAAAGATGAATTTGATCTTAAAGACCTGTTTACATTCATAAGCTTGGCTGTATTTTTACCATTTTACCATGTGAACCTTCGTCATTTACATATTTATAAATAATTATTTTCTCCTTGTGGGTTATGGAGCATCAATATTTAAGCCAGCTCCAGCTAGTCTCGTGAGACCATCTTGAGCTTGCGAGCTCACATTCTGGTCTCGCAAGGCTTAGTTCCAGTAGTGCATAATAAAATATTAGGTTTAGGAAGTGTTATGTAGTAACTGTTAACATGTCCGTCTCTGATTGGTCACCTCTCGCGCAGGAAAACGAGGAGCAGGCCCAGTGTGTTATACCTGTAATCACTTCTGTTAAGGAGGAAGAGAGGCTCATAGAGGCTTGTACCAAGGTGAGTTGATGAGGGGGGGAATACGTGTCATGTCAAATGTTTACATAAGTTACATCTTTCCAAAGAACACCTTACTCTGAATAACATCCTTGGAAATGTACTGTCGACTACAACCGATTTGAAGAACCTGAGTTTTTCCTTACTTTGAAACTAACTTGACGTTATGTTTTGTAATTTTCTGCACATTTGTTCTCCGGCCTTCTCTTTCCGCCAGCCTGTGGTTAAGTTGGTGTACAACAGAAGCAATAACAAGTATTCGTATACCAGGTAAGCCAGTGGCACTTCCAAGGTCCTTCTGGCACTGACTGAAGTTAATTAACGGTTTTAGAACCGGTCTACAGAAGCTCATATTGCACAAGCTAATCAAGTCTTTATTAGCCGTGGGCACCGCGGCGGAGTAAATTATTGACCAATTATGTCCCTCATTGTTTATGCCCTGCGATAAACAGCAACTCGGACGACAACCTGCTGAAGAACATCGAGCTGTTCGACAGGCTGTCCATGCGCTACAATGGCCGCATACTCTTCATCAAGGATGTGATCGGGGACGAGATCTGCTGCTGGTCGTTCTACGGCCAGAGCCGCAAGCTAGCCGAGGTGTGCTGCACCTCTATCCTCTACGCCACGGAGAAGAAGCAGACCAAGGTATCGCACCGTTCACTATGTTTGAATAAAGTCAAGTAGAACATCTGTTTCAGTGTATCACATTGGGGGGGAAAAGCCCCCAAAATGAACGGATTGCCCAGGATATTATATCGCTCAACAGTGTGTTGTGAAGGTCAGTCCTTTATTATTGGACTCGCTGGTAAAATAGAAGCAATTACAATTGTGTTCAGTGCTTTGATTCATAGCTGTAATTTATACAACATCAAGTTGGTGGCACCATTCCTAGAAAGAAAGCTTCTGACTGAGCAGAACAAGCTACATGGTGGTTCATTAATCATTAATCACTGTCATGTATGTATTCTGTATGCGTTGTTAATCAGTAAGGCCACTGAATATCACTGGAAAATCATTTATTTTTTACCTAATCAAATTAGGCTTTAAGAGGGTTTAATGAAACTCATGTTATTAAGTGGATAGAGTTATATTATAGTTTTTAGTGTCATGCCAGTAGTGTCATACATTAGACAAATGTAATCCATGGAATGGACATCCATGGAGGATGAGAAAGACTGTACCCCTTAGGGACACCAGTGGCATGTCCATCCCCTAGTGACTGGCTCCGCTGTTACTGGTACCAGGTGGAGTTTCCGGACGCGCGGATCTACGAGGAGACACTGAACACCCTCCTGTACGAGTC
>OOFG01001606.1:0-12514 GCA_900323295.1 Molva molva | reverse complement strand
TATGATAGCTTTGTTTGATGTGTGTCCTCATCTGTTGATTTGTGTGTGTGTGAGTGTGTGTGTGTGTGTGTGTGTGTGTGTGTGTGTGTGTGTGTGTGTGTGTGTGTGTGTGTGTGTGTGTGTGTGTGTGTAGGAGTGTGTAGGGGTGTGTTTGTGAGGGGCTCGTATGTGATTCAAATACTCCCAATGCAAACCCACCCAGGGTGGATTAGTTCAACAGTTGAACACAAACATTGAAAGTTCCCATGTTTTATATAGTTTGACCTCTGACCCAAGCATGTTAGCAAGGTCAACACGATCATGGCTCACACCACACAGACCACCCCTGCTTACCTAGCATCCTCCAATTAAAGAGGAAGGGTTTAAAGTTTTCAGTAACGTTCTGCATACTATGTCATGTGGATCAAACAGAAATGTTGTGTTTTTCCATAGAAATGTTTCCAGCTCTACAAGTTCCTCTTGGGAGGGTGTTATTATCTATCGGGGCTGAGCAAACCCCGAGAACAGCTAGTGAGTGGACCTGTTTGCAGTCACCATTGATGGAGTTTCCCTGGAGAGCTTGGCAAACATGACTGACTAACACTGGGTCCTCTCGGCTGATCAGCGCTGTTGTTGAGCCACACAGCTGACAGCTGAAAATGAACAACACACACATTGCTAATAGGCCATGTGTCCCAACACTGGTAGAGAGGCTCCCGCTACAATGGCCCATGTCCCGGCGACGAGGGACCTCGGAGGGGGAACACAGGGGGATCTGAGGCACTGGGTATCCGGGTGGCCCTGCTATTATTATTTTTTTTTTATTAATTGTGGAATTAGTCTATGATTAAATAGCCTTATATGCAGTCTGTGGCAGTGTAGGATATGATGTTATTCGAAATAAAAACATGACACTCTAATGTTAGTCGCTTTTGATAGGCTGCCTCGGTAATACCCGCCCACATTTCCTCATAAATTCAACATGCTCCGCCCACTATGCACGCTGTGAAAGAACTGGGCCCACATTCAAACCACATTTGACGTTTCTAATCGTGCACAGACCCGTTGCTGTCATTCCTCCGAGAATATTGTGCTGTAAGGATTATTCCACTCGTTGTGCGAATAAAAGCAAGATGAAACGAAATCACAGTTATAGTTCATCTGACAGCGAAATGGACGACAATATCGAAATAGAGAAAGACAGTGGAGACGAAAATGGGTATGTCAACTTTATTTCTGAATTGACAATATAATGAAATAAATAGGGCCGGAAGTTGTTTTTATTGTATTATCTTCAGTTAGTAACTTTGAATATTTTATTTATCGTATTGTCCAGATTGGACCTAGACAGGACCGTCGTCAATGTTTTATTGTACATAGGACTACGCAAATTATTAAAATGTATCCTATCATTCAAATACTTTTGTTTGCCTTTGTTCAGACAACCTGATTCGCCTCACGGTTCGATGTCCCCTTCCACGACCACTCAAGTTCAAGCTAGAAAAAGGCGCAGAGGGGTAAGTAAATGTTTTTGCTTATTGTGAGTAATGGTGTTTTTTGCTCGACGCGCTAAACAAAAGCACAGACCAGGGCTTCTTACACACTTCACAGCCTCTATAATATCTGCATTGTTCCTAATAAGATTATTGAAAAAAGACGTCGGGACCGCATCAACAACAGTCTGTCAGAGTTAAGAAGACTGGTGCCAAGTGCTTTTGAGAAACAGGTACTTAGCAACTGCCAGCTGCCTCCAATAGTAATACTTGCGTAATGTTCAATGTTATTTATATCATCGAAGATATCAACACTTTCTTCAAAAACGTTTCTCAGGGATCGGCTAAATTAGAAAAGGCAGAAATATTGCAGATGACGGTGGACCACCTGAAGATGCTCCATGCTGCTGGGGGGAAAGGTGTGGTGTGGTCATCCTTTATAATCACACATTTACAAACATATGACCTTGTTTGTGTGCTCAAACACACAAGACCCCCTCACGGTGTAATCAGCACAGATGATTCACTCTTTCCTTATTTGCGGACACAGGTTACTTTGAAGCTCACGTGTTTTCCAAGGATTACCGCAGCCTGGGCTTCAGGGAATGCCTGGCGGAGACAGCACGCTACCTGAGCATCATAGAGGGCCGGGACAGCTCCGACCCTCTCCGGGTGCGCCTGGTATCCCACCTCAGCAACTATGGCTCTCAGAGGGAGATACACAATGGACTCGGACACATGGCCTGGAGCCCAGCCCATATATCCCACCCCCTGCTCCTGCAACACCCACATGCAAGGATGCCCACATCCAGAAACAGCAGTAGCAACACACCTTCCTCTTCCTCAACCACATCTTCCTCACCATCCTCCTCCAGTGAGGTCTCCGTGGCAACAAGGCACGGCATTCTACCCCCCGCTGAGTCCCACCGGTTACTGCCCCTCAGCCTGGCTGGGCCCACGTCGAAGACCTCCTCGCCTTTGCTCTCATCTCTCTCCGCCTTCCCTCTTTCCTTCAGTGCTTTCCCCCTGGTCTCTCCGTCAGTACTAAGCCCCATGCATCCCTCCTCTCCCTCCATCTCTACCTCTGCCACCTCCACCAGCGTGTCAAAGCCTTACAGACCCTGGGGCTTGGAGATAGGGGCCTTTTGAAGCCTCCGGGTGGACTGAGGGCCCTCAGTAGGCTGTTCCCACCTGCTTTTATTTTCATATGGCAAAAAACCCATGCAATAAACAGTAAACAAACATGGGTTGTTTAGTTATTTCAGTTTATTTTGGCTAAATGGAAGAGGAGATGGTTAAAGTAGATGATTATTTGCTGTTTAGATAGTAGTAGTATTGATTAAGCTGTCTTTTTCACAAAATGGTTCTTTTAGGTAATATAATATGCAATGTTCCCAAGTTTAGGAGGGATATGATATGAGGGCCCTGATCAATGAATTATACTTTATTACCCAACATAAACTGCTGGACATGTTCACATTGGGAAATGTCATATTTTTACCAATAAAATACCTGAAATAATATTTTAAAATGTGTTAACTTCATTCTCTAGTAGTTTGTCTAAAAAAACGACCTGGCAAGGAAGAAGGTTGATGTTCAAATGATTTTACCACAATCATTCCATTCTACATTTCTGTTACATATTTCTCACAACACAGAGAAACTACCCCGAAAGGACTACTTTCCCATGTGGGGCAGCCGCTTTTTTCCAGTATGTGCCCTGTCAACGGCTGATACGGGGCCACCTTAATGAGTCAGTTACTGAATCAAAAGGCAGTCTCTTCACTGTGTGCCAGGTAAGTAACCAGATCCTATGGCATTGTTGCCAACTTGAATACCCAGGAAATCATTAAAACCCAGAGGAAATCCTCTACAATGTTCCTCTGACCTCACAAGCACGGGTCGGTCTGCAATGGAGACAATAGTGTGAACCGGATAGGGAGAAGGAGCGGTAGGAGGTGGGCAGCACCCAGACCGTTGACCAATACAATATCCAGTCAGATCCAAGGCATTCTTCTTGGATATGGTGCACCCGTTTGAATTTCAATGTTGGCTATTTAACAGCTGACTTAATCTTGAGTGTCGCTGTTCGCAAACCTGCCCCTTTATACCTTAGTTTGAAAATTCCTGCAGTTTAGATATTGATGTAAGATCTCTATTTGGAGTTCACCAGAAATCCTTTTTCCATTCCTATATAGGGACAATTTTTTGGAAAACAGGATACATTATAATAAAATACATTTAAACTATTTATAAACGTATATCCATGAACAAGATACACCTCAAGCCTTTGTATTTGCACAATGTGCACAATTTCTAAATAGTCTCTATGTCGGGGTTGTTACGTGAAGCCTGCTCAGTACTTGAGCTCCAACCCCAAAATAAATGTATCAATGCCATCTACTGGACAGATATGATACAGCTTTTATTTATCTTACGAATTTAGTTACATTTAATGTTAAAGTATCGTGCCGAGAGGCTCCCAATGTTATTTTTGGACTACGCCTAAAACCCCCGAAACTGGTCTCACCGTGTTCAGTGTGTATCATTGCAGTAACACTGATTTAATACGGGTATTTGGTAACGCTTTAGATTACAGCCCGCAACGTACAGCGTAATAACTCCAGAGCTACAGTGTAATATTTTGTAGGTCTGCTAACGGTGTACCAGTACGGTACGGACCAAAACGTATATGTAGGTAGTCCTACTGGGGAACAATACGTGAAGTTATGGAATAAGGGAGTATCAATTCGGAATCTTACAAATAATTTATACTGTAACTATTATTCATACCACTGGGTACCTATTATATCATTACAGGGAAGGGCTACAGTATGACCATAAAACCGGGATGTTGGATGTTGGAAAAAATCTGGATGTTTCAGGGAAGAGGACATCTGTCTTCTTTCAAACATTGGCATACTATATTGTTCCTTTATAATTTTGGGGTACTTAAAATATCCACATGGTACATCTGTGCATTTACCTCGGAACAAAGGTCCAGGGGACAGTGTATTGTCATAAAGACACTGGTGATATAAACACTTATGAACGTAATAGCAGCCGCCGCATCCTTGATCTGTGCATACACGAACTGCATTAATCAACGCACACAGAAACACAGGAGGCCTACAACTGGTAACCATCGTCTTCTCTTCACTGAACTTCCTAACTCCACATTCTGATGGGGTGAACCACTAGCGGGGGTGGTTGGAATGTTCCATTAACTGAGAGCAGTAGGTCATACATACCGCCTAATAATAGGTACCCAGTAGTAAAAAAGTACCCGAGTTGTTACCCCCTTAATCTATCTTGTTCCCCAGTATTGGTATGTACTGTACACCGTTTGTACAACGGATTACACCATTGCTCCGGAGTAATTACATTGTACGGTGTTAAAACTTGACGTAGGCCTACTCTTTTATCACTGAAAAGAAGGACATGCCCTGTTTACATAACCCCACTATTTTATTTAGAAGAGCTTTCACAGAGAAATATGAAGGGGAACACAGGCAATAGAGTATGCAGGCAGGTATCTGTGGGTTTGTATATCAACCTCACAAAATAAAACCAAATAAAATAACTTCAGTGTGCTGAGGGCAAAGCATCCTACATCCATCCTCTATCTTGCCCCAATAGAGAGCAGATGCTGTTGATGCTCCAATTTGAATGCATACACTTTCTCTCCCTCTCTTTCACACAAACACACACACACACACACACACACACAAACACACGCACATACATATTCTCAAACACACACACACACACACATACACACACACACATACATACTCTCACACACACACACACACACACAAGCACATACACAAGCATGCTTTGTTTTCGAACAATAAATATCAAGATGGGAGCCACAGCACATTTCACTTTTCAATAACACCATTTATGGTACCAGGATGATGCCATAACATTCAGGAGTTTCAACTCCAAATACTGTGTACATAACAGAGTAGATCAGTTGAGTGACTAAAAATGTTTGGATGTTTGTGTTTTTTTGGCATTAACTGAAAGTGAACAGGAATGGGCAAGTGAATAAACAGTTGCTCTTTTGGGCAAACACATTCTTAATCAGAATAAAGAACCCATCACGATCATTTCAAGAGAGGGGGGAGGGGTCTCTGAATCTATGCATGTAGGATTATTGGTTACAACACCTGTAAGCATGTGCGACAAGAGCGGCTATGTTTCTGTGATGGAGACTGGGTGATATCTTGGGGAGTTTGTAACAACCATTTGCATTCTTCACAAAGACACAGGAAATGAATCATCATCATCATCATCATCATCATCATCATCATCATGACATCAAAAAACATTGCAAATGTCCGTCTTAGACCAACTCACAACACTGAAGGCTTTTCACAAGTAAACAGCTGCAAATCTCAACATAAAGAACCAAAACATTATAACCACAGAAAGAAAGAATAGAATCTAGGTAGAGCCATACATCAGCATCCTTTTACTTGCTTACTGTAAATAGATATGAGAGAGAGAGAGAGAGAGAGATAGAGAGATAGATAGATAGATGTATAGATGGATAGATAGATCGATTCAGATAGATTCTAAATAGATTAAAATAAATTATATACACACCATAAACCAGATTTCTCTCTTGTGTTCTCTTAAATCTATGACATCCATTCAATTTCCGATATAAGTGTTATCCATGATTGCATCCACTGATAATACTGATCGAGGACAAGTGAGCAAGGTTGGGTGGTGGGGCTGAGTGTTGTGTGACAGTGTTGTCCTCAGCCTCCAGAGGTCCAGCGTGGGATGCCTGCTCAGGAGCGTCTATGAAGGAGGGGCCGGGACGGGGCTGGAGATGGAGACAAGTAGACGGACTGTGCCCCGAAGTCAACCACCGTGGCGCGTGACTCATGCTGTCAGCTCTTCCCGGAGTTCCTTGTTCCTCCGCACCACCTCTGCACGCCTCTCCTAGGGGGAGATTAGACCAGACTTTGATACACATGGAAAAGAGATTTTTGCTTTTCAATGTATGCCGACCCCCCATTCTTTATGTGGCACATGACCTCTTGTGTTGTTGTTTTTACCTTCTCCTGTAGGCGTTCCATAATGGCAGCCAGGTAGGCTTCGCGGTTCTCCTTGATCTGCTCCATCTTCATCTGGAGCTTCTCCTCGGCCATCTTGCTGAAATTGTTGTTCTCCTCCACGGCCTTCATCATCACTTCCCTCTCATGCTCTCGCTTCTCCGCCAAGGCCCTCAGTACATGGGCTTCCTGAGACTAGAAGCAAAGAGGAAAAAACCACAGTTTATGGAGCCATTCTTTAATTTTGCTGGTGTTTTTTCTCCTTTATTTTCTTCATGTTGACGTACCCTCCTTCGTTCCTCGGCCGCCTCCAGTTTGTTCTGGATGTCCTCCAGGGAGATGTCCCTCTTTGGGGGGGATGGCAGGCTGTGGACAGCATCCGACACCGGGGAAGGAGGCTTCAAGATCACCTCGAAGGCCTGGCCAGAAGCTCGCTTGTTTATGGGCTTCACCTCCATGTCTGTTCACCAGACACGTTGAGAGAGACAAAATTGTATTCATACATTCATACATTCATATATTTCAACTTTAGTTTTAGTATCAAATGTATCAAATGTTCGGGGTCCATCACTACCTTCAAACTCGCAGACCAGCTTGTTGTGTGTCTCAGGGTAAAAGCATGAGCAAATTAGGGAGAGGACGGACAGCTCCTTCATCTTCTCCTTGTAGGCTGTGGGAATAGCAAAGTTTACTGAGAGTCTTTGAGGATATTAACTTGTGACTCTAAATAATAGATGAGGTAGGAGTGGTTATACAAACGAGATGAGATGCTGTAGAGTCATAAGAGACATTTAACGTATGATATTAAAAGACAAATTTCACTCAATACGTTGAGTTTTTTGTATGTTAGTTAATACCCTGGTTCCTTTTGTATCGGGCTTGGCCTCCAACCAAAAAATATTAGTGCATCCTCTCTCTGTCGTGAATCAGTCTTTATTACACCAAAGACCTTTGTCACTTAAATAACCCCTATTGCATTTTTTTATATACTCATTTAATTTAGGATTAAATGGTTTACAATCTTCCAGCACATGTACAGGAAACGGTTCCTTTCTCCCACTTTGCAGTGTATTTGGAGAGGTGCCTCCTGATCACAGAGGATTGTCAGCATAAGCCCAGTGCTGCAACAAAAAAAAGGAACAGCTGCATGCCTGTCCTCCACCCTGCTATGCAACCGTCTGTACCTCCTTTGCCATGATGTCAGAAAAAGGCTAATAAAACCACCAAATTACTTTTTCTGGATGTACCTTTTCTAAGGCATTTGTGTATCCTGTCTATAGAAAACCGATTAGGACTACTAGGACGGATAGGTTATATGCCCACTGCTTGAAGAAAATAAGCATTTATAAAGATGTAACTATATATCGTATTTGGTATACAGCCTAATATCTTATATAGAATGATGTGTAATAAGGTAAGTCATATGCTCGTAAGCTATTTCCATTGATGAAATGTTTAATTTCGTCTACCCACACTGCGTCTATTAGAGTGCCATGGAAAATTATGTTTTCTCAATTAAACAAATGTCGTTTGAGGAATTGATCGACATGTTCAATAGAGATCGATTCTGCCATACCAACTGTAGGCCTAAGCTAAATTGTTGGCATCCCTGCTTCTTTGGGTGGGGTCATTCTGCATTATGCTATGGTGCCGCCGCCGTAGAGAACGGTACTCCCAGCATTTTAGTCCACAGCTTGGATTACTCGAGAACGATAGCGCTAACATAATGACAATTCCCGCATTTATAGACATAGAAAAAAGGCATAAATCGATTTTTTATGTACAAGGCAGGCGAAGATAAGGGAGAGAGTGTCTTTGTTCCCAGAATGTAGGCTAACACCCATAGTCATTTAAGAAATACGTAAACACGCCAAATGTTTATTTTAAATTGAGCTATGTTCAATCAATTTTACAAATAGGCCTACAATATTTATTGCTGACATTTTTTTTGTATCGTACACCAGCCAGGTAGGCTACGCTATAGGCCTACTTGGCCGAAAAGGATGCTCCTGACGACATCACAGTTCATCCCACCCATATTAAAAGCCTACATTTCATAGGCCTATAATAATAATAATAGGTATTATTATCATACAAATAATTTGTCAAATGCTTACCAGTCGCTGTTTTGGCCATGGCTGGTGCTTCTTTGCGGAGGAAAATGTGTGCGTGTGTTCAGCTGGGCGGTGAGGCTTTCTAAGGCACTGAGTCAGCGTGTAAAAGTGGTCGATGATCGGATGGGAAGGAAGAGCACGGCGACGGGAGCGCGCGAGAAGAACCTCCTCTGTCCTGTACCGCGCAGCTTGTGCAGGAGGAGAATGACTGGGAGCTTCAACAGCAACTCGGCGGTTTTATACGTTTAATGGAATGGGCTCTGCACAGCGCAAGGTCATGTTCAGGATCATATCCTGCTCGAAAATCTATTGATTGAACATTACATGTAAGAAAGAAACGCTGCTCTCTGCAGAGTGGTGTCTTATTGGTCAGCATGTGGCAGATTGGCCACAGTCGAAGAATTTAGGGAAGCAGGAATCCTATGATTATATTATATAGCGGACGTTCAAATAACCACGGTCGTTAAAACCGATGTTTCAGGGGCGTGATTTGAACACCGTGGAACTTCAAAGATGTGTAAACGTATTTAGTTGGGCAGTGTGGTATGAACCCCATAACCATTAGGGCTAGGTGCATATTGGAAGTGGCTAAACAAACAAATGGTATCCCTATTAGTTGTCCAGACTATTACGTGTTGCAACATTGAAATAAGTAGATAGGTCAGCAAAAAGTATATAATATTCAGCTAAAATATGATTAACATTTCTATGTTTTATTGAAAGATGTTGTGCTTGTGACGAAATGCAAAAAGTGGCAGATTCAACTATTTATTGAACACCTTAAGCATACCATGTAGGCTACACACAAATCGCTTTAGGCATATAACATTTCACTTCTAGGTGCTAATCAAAATATATAAACAAATTTTGCCATTCAGTGTTTCATTTTTTCGTTCAAGACCACATTGGACATATACATTTAAAAAGATTGTATGACTAGCCCAAAAAAAGAAAATCACAAAATATTTTAAAAATAAGTAAATAGTATCCCGCTGCAGACTTGGGGACAAGTCCCTCGATGCACAAAGTGTCAATGGAGACATATTTCAGGATGAGGTTTTACTACGTTACAGCTGGTGAAGGTACAGAATTTGGCTTATTTAGATATTTGGCTGAAATGGTTATGTTAGGGTATAAAGTTTGTCATCAGTTTTGTGTGGTTAACATCCGAGTGGTGTTTTACCTGTAACATATATAGGCCTAATCCCTTCAATGATTTATTTAATTTCTAAAGAGCATTGTTCTTTAGGTTGGCAAGACAATACTGGAAGTGGTAGTGCATATTTTAATAATTAAGAAACACGTTGGATGACCAAAACATTAATAAGCCAATATCCCAACAATGTTCTAAACTTGAACACATTCATGATATAGCACCGATGTGACCTAAATTATAAATCAGTGTGATTAAGATACACTATGATTTTTAGTGAGCTATGCACAATTAAGGAAATCACAAAAACTAAACTATTAAACAATGCATTTAATAGACTTTTGAAGATTTTCACAATACAATTTTCATCTTAGATTTTCCCTGAGGAGCCCAGCTGACTTTTAATGAAGTGGCCAACTAGAATTTGAGGCCGTTGTTGTAAGTCGTGAAGGACTTCATGAGAGCTGCTCAGTTGGTCCCCCTTCTGGCGGTCCAGGAGTGTGACACACACCACAGCAGCTTGGGAAGTCAAGAAAAAAAAAAAAAAAGAGTCCAAAAGAGCATTTCAAGCAAGCTGTACAAGTGTAATTTAAATGACTGATTATATCACTTCAAAAACCCTTAACAAAAACAATGATACAAGTTGAAGAATACTGCAGTGAAGTAATACTATATATGTACAATATATATGTACAATACTAAAATCAAATGCACTGAATCTGTACATTCAACAAACAATATTCACATTCCTCTTGACATTAATAACAGACTTCATAACATATTGTAGGCCTACCTTTCAAACCACTCAGTTTACACATGGCAGCGAACACCGAGGACTCCATCTCAATGTTGCGCACTCCGGATGCATATGCTTCTGCAAGGTAGTCCTGCTTGTCCTCTTCGGTGTAGGAGCAGAACGCTCCGTCCAGACGAGCTTGCCCTGCGTTCAAATCATATATGTCAACCATTAAAACCGTATGTCATTTCAAATGAAGCCATAACCCGAAAATATAATGATTCATCAGAGTAGTAGGACATGTGGGCTACCTTCATAGAAATCCATGGTGCACATGGTATTGGCAATAACGGCTTTGAACTGGTTTAGCCTGTTACTGCACTGTAGCAGCTTCTCAGCCAGATCTGTGTCCAGGTCAGTGCTGCGTACAACCGTCTTCCCTAGGATTACCTGCTCAAACTTCGGCAGAAATGTGGCGTCCACAGACTGCTTGGTGATGACGACAGTTCCGGGCTCAAGCCCTGAATTATTAAGGACAAACACGTTTTGACCTCATTTCTACTTTTCCTCCACTTTAACTGATGTATAACATATTGTTCATTCTGTAAATGGTAATAGTTTCTCAGAACATCTGGTTTTCAAGAACATTTAAAAGTGTTAAATGTATTTTCAATCTATATTTTCAATCAGTTTACATAACTGTTAAGCATGACTAAAATTGTTATATAGTCCACATGGATGTATCTGAAAAGATTCAAATCAAAGTTGTCTGCAGCGTGTGCCGATAATAAAACTAAAATATAGTTGCAAGCAACGATAACGGGGTTGTATACATATTGCGAGCTTGGCCTAATGCCTACTGTAAGTAAACTGTAGAGTGTGGTTGATGGCTGGTTTAAGCAGCCTCACCTGGCCTGAGTCAGACTGATTAGACTCTGGGGCTGGGTGAGGCTGCACACCTGTTGTGCATTGAACAACCAATATGCACAGGTTAGACCAGCCATCATCAAACACACTCGAGAGTTATCCTACATGGCAGCATGTAACAACTGCTCTGAATCATTTATACTTTTATCATATCAAACTATGCAATAAACCGGTTTTCAACATATACAACCTGTCTTCTGTATTTCATGATAATTTCTGACAAAATGTTTGGTTGCAGTCAGATTTTAACCAGGGAACTGCTGCACATCTGCCCTGTGCTCTATGGATTTTGTAATTCCTACGTATTTGGTAGGACCCCTAATTATACAAACAATGTCTTACCTATTCCACCAGAAGTACCAATACGTATAATGGTAACATCAGTACAATGGGCATGATGGAGCAGTTTTAATAGCTCGTGCAACATAATGGAAATGGATGGTATACCCATTCCATGCTGAAAGGCAAAGAGAATTGTGTGACATATAGATTTAACAGTTAGGCTACTCTATTGATAGATCAAGTATTATCGTTGGCCAGCTATGCTATTGTGTAACTAATGACTTTATTTCCATATTGATGTAGGCTTAAATGTGAGCCTATAGCCTATTCCCTGTGTATGTGAAATGTAGTTTTTAACAATATAATTAAAGTAGCGATATATGTACTTACACTGACAGAGAGGACAGGACCAACTTTGTACATGGCATAACGATCTGTTCCGGCACATATGTTTGGGTAGTCTGATTTGGGGTCTTCTAAACCAAGCTCTCCAGCAATATATTCAATGAACGATTTCATTCTCCAGGGACTGCCCCCGACACACACAAACTGAAGAACACAAAACACACAGCAAGTATCCAATAGATGATAAAATGGATCCATTTGCTATGTCAGGTTATAGTGTAATATTATTACTTTGATGTCACTAAACAGGGCTGGGAGGTTGTGAGTTGAGGTTCCAAGGTTAAAGTGGTAGAGAAGGTCCTCTTTCATCATCTTCAGGTGGGGATTGTGCACATAGACTGGGCTAGGCAGGA
>OOFG01001604.1:0-12956 GCA_900323295.1 Molva molva | reverse complement strand
TCTGGCTCGCAGACTGTCACCAGATTCCTGAGACGGTGGGCTTAGCGTCTCAGTTATACCGGGAGCTGATCTGCGTGCCGTACCTGGCCAAGTTTGTGGTTTTCGCCAAGATGAACGACCCGGTGGAGTCACGGCTGCGCTGCTTCTGCATGACGGACGACAAGGTGGACAAGACCCTGGAGCAGCAGGAGAACTTTGAGGAGGTGGCCCGGAGCAAGGACATCGAGGTATGCGCTCGATGCTTTTAGTTTTTGGACTTTAGTTTCAAGTTTCCAGTTTAAATGCGCGTAGACAACAAGTAGGAGTCATGAATAGCCACGAATTGATTCGATTTTGGGCATGCTCGACTGTGCAGCATGTAACGAATAATAATAATTTGCAAATACAATTAAGATATAAGATGCGTATTTAAGAGACCATAAAATTATATTAAGTAATGAAATACTAGAATTTGAAAAAATAAACAGTTGGTATTCAAAAATAGGATAGGAATACTGCAAACTGCTGATAATATGTGATGAAGTGACAAGTATAGGTATAACTAAGGACTAGGAAATAACATGCTATTCATGTTTTCTGTTGTTTCTGAGATTACTAGAATGTTTTATTCTATACTTGACGGAAAAAGGGTAAGATAATTATTGGTGACATCCTTCCTCTTCTATAATCTCCTGTACTCAGCGAGTTGTTACCCCTACGTAGGTTCTAGAGGGCAAGCCCATCTTTGCAGATTGCTATGGCAACCTGTCTCCGTTGACCAAGACTGGGCATCAGTTGGTCTTCAACTTCTACTCTTTCAAGGAGAACCGACTTCCCTTCAACGTTAAGGTACGGCTCTACCTATGTTCTTATTATCCCCATCTCCCTCACCCCTGGCTGAAGGAGATGTAATTATATCAATGGCATTCGTTCAGTTTTTTTTAAACCAGCTACAGCGTAGCCTCTTCTAAGATCGCTGGTATAAAGAAAATGAACGCATGCCATCTATTTAATTACATCAAGAGGATGTTTCGTCCTCCAGACGCGCTGACGCAAATGCCATCAGGGATGGGCCCTTGCCGCACCTCATTCAGTATCCCAAGACCGTGGAACGTTCGTGTGTTCATTCGGACACTTCAGAATCAAGGAAACGGCCGACGACATGCTCTGCTTGTTCAAACCTACAGATCCGAGACATCGGCCAGGAACCCTGTGGCCGGCTGTCGTTCCTGAACGAACCCAAGAGCACCAAAGGTGTTCCCCAGGCATCCATATGCAATTTGAATATCACACTGCCAACCCACAGAAAGGTAAGACTGTAGTCATTTGAATGACTACCGATCACAGCCATAATCATGTCATCTTCATGTAAATGAACGCCAAAATGAGAGGAGGCATTGTGAGTCGCTGTGCCAGCGAGGCAGGGTGAACTTCATTTGGTTTCTAGAACATGCCGGCCTGCTGCTCGTGTCTTTTATCTGTCTTTAAGCCCTGTGCCAGTCACGAGACCCCACAACGTATACACACGGCTAGCCGCACATGCTAATAGCCATGTCAGAACTGCACCTCTGTTTGTGTGTTGGTTTGTTTTTTGTTTTCATGGTGGTGTGTGTGTTGATCGATCACAAGAATTTATGTGATTCCGTCGCTGTCGCTTTCGTTGTTTTGCTCTGACATTACGTTGCTCTGTGGTTTCTTTGCTTGTCGACCGACTGATTAATCTCATAGTTATTTCCCCAAATTTTTTGCTGTTTCTGCTGCTCCATTTTAATCCCCTGAATTTGTTTTACCCATCCCCCCCCACGCTTCACTGTAACCACCCCTGCTCTCCATTCTGTCATCTCTCTCCTCTCCTGCAATGCATCTTGGGAACTCCCCACCCTCCCCACAGGATATGGAGTCTGATCCCGATGATGAGGTAAATTGATTCTTCATCATCGTACACAAACTGCTCCCTCTCCGTCATGCTTATTATGCTTCCTATTGGCTTCAGTGATGAATAATGTGTGTGGCGCGACACTGTATTCTATGTGCCGACTTTGAGTCGAGGCTTCTGCCGCAGATGTTTTGGCACACAGCTGAGCCGCTGCTGGAAAGTTACTTCGTTCATACGCTGCATGGGTGGACGTGGCAATTATTAAATCCCTTTTTTTATTTGATTTGTATTCAACAAATTGTTATCGTCCACATACCTATTATGAAGATCGACTTTTTTTACATCAACCCAGCTTATATTTTATGTTCATTTTTATCTCCCTTTCCATATCGTGTGAAGCAGAAATTCACCATGTCTCCATACTATCTACTGACCTACAAGAATTTTCGTAGAAAGAATTTTTTTTTTTTTTTTGACAGCTTAATATTCTTTGTTTTCTACTTTTTTTAAGCATTTCCCCAGCATGCATTTAGCTGCCTCTTAATTGCATGGTCAGAACTCCAGATGGACTTTTTATTAAAAGGGAACAGTTCTATTTTCTTTTTAATCACCATTTACATTGATCATCTTCCAAACGGAGAACCACAGGTTGTTAGGTTCCCTTCTCTCCAGCATACGTCTTTTACAGTTATATAATGCAACTCATAGGTCTGACCAGTCCTCCAACAGATCAGTAGAAAGAACGATATACTAAGCTAAGCATCATCATTTAAACCTGCAAAAATGTAAACATACTTGACACACTCACTCTGCAAGGATGAACTCGTTCAAGCGCAAGTATACCGTAGCAATAAATACTTTAGCTCGAGTGTCGTTGCAATGTGCCAACCCCTTTAGGGGAAGCAGAGATGGTCCCTTAGTCATATTGAGGGGATCATAAAGTTATGTTTCCCGCTGTACCCTCCCTTGTGCTAGTACTAACAGCATGGGGAATGCAAGCAAGCAACCAAAACCCCAACTTGGTTCAACATTAGCCTTTCAACTAAATATATATATACAAAAAAGACAACATTTATAAATAATTAAAACAGAAAATTTGGATTTAAGATTTGTAAAGAAGACATACATCTTTTGTTCTTTTTTGTTTGTTGCAGACTGAAAAGCCAGACCGACGTCATTCCTTTGCCTCCTTAGCTTTGCGTAAGCGATACAGCTATCTGACCGACCCTGCAGCGAGTGAGTTCCATTAAAATCTTCAACTGATACTGAGTATTGATTTAGCGTAATTCAAAT
Organism: Molva molva; assembly: GCA_900323295.1. Classification (NCBI taxonomy): domain Eukaryota; kingdom Metazoa; phylum Chordata; class Actinopteri; order Gadiformes; family Lotidae; genus Molva; species Molva molva. Next base: position 9,808 of record OOFG01001604.1, on the reverse strand, counting down.
TTAGTGGCAGATGATCCCATGTGCTGTATGAATTAGATATATATTCATATATATATTCAACTGACAGAGCATAATAGACAATCACCCATCCCATCCCAGTCACCTCTCTCATTATAAGACGCCATTCATTGACACATTTGCATGGTCTACTCTGTGTTTTCCTTTGCCCAACCCTTCATTTTGTCCAACTGTCTCTATTGTGGCTGAATTGTTGCTGTTCTTTTTTGGGGAACATCCATTTGTTCATTCATCATTTGAAAAAAACAACAACCATGTTTTCAACTCATGTTAAATAAAAACATTTTGGGGTGTTTTTTCATTCTTTTAGTGGCCATTTCACTGATGGCTTCATGATTATTTGAAGTTGTTGTGCTACTGGGTTGCACTTTACGTTTAGCTCACTCACCCCCTTGATATCCTACTGTGAAATGCTATTTCACATATGCTATTTCAAAAGGTTATGCTTATTGGATATGATATCACCATATTTGTTTATTGTATAACTAAAGAAGGTACACATTTTGAAGTTGTTGTTTCATTTATCGTGTGCATTTTACAGAAGTATTGACAACCCTTATTGATATACACCATTAGTTGGCTGAGGGGCCAGATATTACAAATATTGATTGAAAACCCATTACAAGTGACTACAAGTGAGTTTAACATTTTATAAGATATGGCTAAATGTACCTTCCTTGTAAAGTGCAACCTAATATTTGAATTTATGACCAAGCAAATAACGTGAAGTTTGCCTTTATCAGCGAGTTTACACTTGTGGGGTCATTTCTGGCATATAATACTAGAGTTGACACAACCGTTTCTGAGCAAAATTGTACAGTAAAAGGCACTATGGCAAATAGGCAAGTACGATCAAAATTCATTGGAATATTTGTGTCATTATTTTGGTGATCATGTCATTCTCTCCACCTTCATGTCAAGCATTTCTGTTGCTGCACATACACCATTGTTTATCCAGTTTTCTGTCATGTATCACTGATTTTAGATGCTCATTTGTTTAATAGACTTTATCTTAATATACTTTATCTTTAATAGACTACCATTTGTTGATATAAATTCACATAAACAGCTTAAGCTATTCTGCTACTTTATTCAATCAATTCTGTTACTGACTTACTCAACTTTCTCTTTCTGGTTTTTATGTTTTATTTCAAATTACTTTTCGTTCAATTTTACGTTACAATTTTTGTTACTTTTGATTTAACTTATTTGTTCAAGAAACAACTGATCGAAGCACGCCGAGAACACAGCCTTCTAGCTACCCTTACAAACCTGTCTTTTCAACGAGATCTTATCAGGCGTGGTCGGCTGTTCCTGTCGCCGTCCCTAGCCAAGCCAAGACTGGGTTTGGCTCCCTCTCCAGTTCATCTTCCAACACGCCCTCTGCCTCTCCACTGAAATCTGTCTGGTCCATCACCTCTGCCTCCCCCATCAAGACAAACATCCCTGGATCACCAGCTTCTTCTGTCAAGTCAGCTAGTGACATGGCCTCCCCCATCCGTTCCTATAGAACAATTTCTTCTCCAATAAAGACTGTTGTGCAACAGACCCAATACCAAGTACCAGTCTCCTCAAATCTACTGGCCTCCCCAGGAAAAAGTGCCCCAGACCCTGTATCTGTGAAAGGATTGGCAGCAATGTCTGCAAGGACCTCCCCTATAACCACTGGAGGAGGAAGTTCTCCTCTTGATAGGTCATGCTTAGCTATGACACCCCCAGGCTCTCCAAAGTCCTCCTATAACATGTACAGTCCGTCCCTGCCGTACAATTCTGTGATGGGCTCTGGTGCCTCAGTATCATCCTCGTCTCCCATAAAAACAGTTCCTGGACTTTCCTCTGGTCGGTCCCCCGCAGATACATCAGGTCCTACACGAAGCATGTTCTCCTGTCTTTCCTCACCACTTAAAAATAATAACCCTCCTAGTGCAGCATCTTTGATCAACGGAACAGTGTCCCCCAATCATTATCGTTCCTCATCCCCTACCTCTCATCTCGCCAGCAGTCTTCAGGAGAGGATACAAGCAACAACCAATGCAGCAACAACAAGCGTCAATGCAGCCTTTGATGAGGTTGAAAAGACATTTAACTCTTGCTCTGCAGGCTATGGTACATTGAAGTCCATGTCCTCCTCTGCATCTTCCTCATATCAGTCAATTAGGTCCTCAAGTTCCCTGTATGCTTCTCTAAGATCCCCTCCTACCTCGACCAATGCTGTAACATCCAGCACCATGACTGTGCCAGTATATTCAGTCATAAATGTGCTGCCAGAGCCCCAGTTTAAGAAGCTCCCTGAGGTTTCAAGGTCGGCCGCTGCCCTACTCTCGCCTCGAAAGGCAGGCTCTGCTGAGGGGAGTAACTCTCAAACACAGTCAACCTTCGCCAAAACCCTTTCACCTGCTAAATCCTCTCTTGGTATACCACCATCCGTCCTCAAATCAACAGCCTCATCACAACTATCTTCTAGCCAAGAGATTCTGAAGGATGTAGCTGAAATGAAAGAGGACTTAATACGGATGTCAGCCATCTTGCAAACAGAGCCTACTTCCAAAGCAAGTAAAGGATTTCAAACTAATTCTCCAAAGGAGGCTAAGGTAGAGGACGAGGAGCCATATAGGATAGTAGAGAAAGTAAAGGAAGATTTGGTCAAAGTTAGTGAGATCTTGACAAAAGATACAGTCAAAGATGGTAGGCCAAGGAGTTCCTTGGATGACATGCAATATGCAAAGGTACCTGTTGAGCAACCAGCAAGCAACTGGAGCTATCCCCCGAGATATGAGACTGTAGTACCGCAAATAAAAACAAAGACTGTAGTAGACAGGGATTTCAATCTAGCAAAAGTGGTTGACTACCTAGCTCATGATGTTGGTAGCAACTCTTTCTCGAAAACACCAGAATCAAAGCGTAAAGGAGACGAGAGAAAGAGGGAAGGCGAGGAGAAGCAGAAACGTGTCCTGAAACCTGCAATGGCAGTTCAGGAGCACAAACTGAAAATGCCTCCAGCCAACATGCGCTCCTCTGCTTCAGAAAAAGAACTTAGCAAGCTTGCAGACGTGCTTTTTGGAGCTGACACCATTCTGGAATCTCCTGAAGATATATTACATGAACAAGACAAAAGTCCACTCTCAGACAGCGGCTTTGAGACAAGGAGTGAACGGACTCCCTCAGCACCTCCAAGTGCAGAGGGAATGGGCCCAAAAGCCCTTTTTCAGGACATTCCTATTCCTCCAGTTATCACAGAAACTAGAACTGAGGTTGTTCATGTAATCAGGAGTTATGAGTCCCCAGAAGATAATAATTCATCTGCGATGGATGATCCCCATAATGTCAGGTACATTGATTCTGAAGCCAAAGGGCATTCAAATAAAAATGCATCAACGCCAGATCAGAGCAAGGGCTATACATTAAAAATCAGCCCGGAGGAGGATCCGATGGGAAAAGGAATGCGAGTGAAGGAGGAAACTCATATCACAACCACGACCAGGATGGTATACCATAAACCTCCAGGCAAAGAGGTACCATCAGAGAGGTGTGAGGAAACGATGTCTGTTCATGAAATCATGAAAGCATTCCAATCAGGTAGGGACCCTTCTAGAGAACTTGCTGGACTTTTTGAGCATAAGGCTGGTAATGAGGAGGCCTCACATAGAGTACTCGAGGCCATTAACTCTAAACCTAAGGTCGAAAGAATTATTGAAGTTCACATCGAGAAAGGCAACAATAAAACTGAACCCACTGAGGTCTTCATCAGAGAGACCAAAAACCACCCAGAGAAAGAAATGCACTACTATTCTGGAAACAGGCAGCAAGATGAGGTTGAGGAATCACCTCCAGCATATTTTGATTCCTCAAGAGTAAACACACCAATGTCACAGGAGGAAGACAGCCGCCCTAGTTCAGCACAGCTCATCGCAGATGACTCATACAAAACCTTGAGGCTACTTAGCCAGCAGTCAGTAGAGTACAATGAGGATGAGTCGTCAGACCTTAGAGGAGGGTCGTATAACTTTGCAGAAAAAATGCTCCTCTCTGAGAAACTTGACCAATCTCATTCTGACACCGAAGAATACCTCAGAGATAGGTCTCACTTTCACTCACCAGATCGTACCAATAATTCAGAGGGTCGACCGAGTAGTCCAAGAACAGAATATGTCTTCAGGTCATCAAGGAATGTGTTTGACAAATCTGGTAGAATGGCTAATGTTGAAGACAACTTTGACAAACTCACCCTTTTGCAGTATTCTTCTGAGCCTGGTAGCCCAAAGCACTCTGTTTGGATGCGAGTGTCAGATGACACACAACATAAAAACAGAGAGCAAATCATGTATGCAGACCGAGTTGACAGGACTGTGAAAGAGGCAGAGGAAAAACTCAGTGAAGTGTCTCAATTTTTCCGTGATAAAACAGAAAAGCTCAACGATGAGCTTTCGTCTCCAGAAAAGAAGTCTCGTCGATCGGACTTCAGGGAAACACGATCCGGGCCTAGCTCCACACATAGCAGTCCTGAGCGGTCAGGTTACAGGAATGGAGGTAGCGGGGAAGAATGGAGTAGAGAAAGGCTTAGAGAGAGATTCACCTCCAGTGATAGAAAATGTGCCAGCTTACCCAGCAGCCCGGAGAGGAGAGTTCTTTTACAGTATACTGATTCCGACAAAAGGCAACAGGGAGATGTATCGTCGCAGGGTAGCACAGGTGATTCCCCCAAGCCTTTTCAAATGTCATCTTCCAAAGTTAGTGCAGTGAGGCTCAAGTTTGAACAAGAGGCTCAGAAGCAAGACAAGTCTCCTCAACGGGGACCAAATTCAAGTCCTCCAATTAGAAAGCTACAGGAAAGTAAGCTGCCTGTATATCAGGTTTTTACTGGTCCCAATGTTCCTAAAGCTGCAGATAGTCCAGGAATCCAGAGAAAAGGTCTGGCTGGTGAGTCCAACTCTCCCAAACATGACTCTAGTGAAAATGAACCAGAAAACATATTCAAAACATGGGAGAAACGGGGAAATGGGAACTTTAAACCCCAATCACCAAAATTATCTAGTGCCATGATTCATGATGCCATCAAAGATGGCAATAATAGTGACTCACATAGACAGGAGACCACAAAGAAAATTATCTACACAGAACTTGTAGTGCGGGACAACCCAAATAGTAATAGCGGTCTAAAAAAAAACTCGGAATCACAAATTCCTGCTAAAATATCCTCTGAATTCTCTGAGAATTGCCAATCCACTGTTAAATCATGTACTTCTGTTGGGTCTCACATACCTACTTTAGCTAGAAATCGGTTGCAAAGTGGCTCTGATACCATTACATCACCCAGTGGATTACCAGTAAGAAAATCTACTGATTCATTTGATGGTAACCTGTCAAATGTAGTGTGTAATGGTGTTGATAGTGACCAGATTGAGTATTTGGCTAATGTAACTCCGGTTGTTGTCACAGAGAAATTTAAAGATATTAAACCTTTACCAGTTTATGTTAGCATCCAGGTTGGAAAGCAATATGAGAAAGAAACAGCAACAGCGCAGCTTAGTACATACAAAAAGATTGTAAGTCATGAAAGTAGGACAGTGCATGAGACTAGGGGTGCTTTTTACTCTGTCAAGCAAAAGCAGCCAACATCTCAAGGTAGCCCAGAGGACACTATAGAACAGGTCACAACTTTTGTGGTGGACAGCTCTGTTAAGAGTCCCATCACCTTTGAGACCCCAAGCTCGGACGACTGTGTGATGGCCTCTATGACCGGTATGCAAAGCCCTGTGCCAGAGGAATCTGAGGAAGAGGAAGCAAAGACCTTCATCTACAAGGAGCCGCATACTGAAAAAAACAAGCCATCTTCCTCTGATACTGCCTCTAAAAAACAAGACGCAGGAAGACAAAAGTCAAAGTCAGAGAAGAGATTAGCTTACATTGAGTTTCCTCCTCCTCCTCCTATAGAAGCAGGGCAGTCTGAGCCTCCAAAGAAAGGGTCTTGTGCCTCCTCCGAGGCAGAGACGGAGATGATGGAGGTGAATCTCCAAGAGGAACATGATAGGCACCTCCTTGCTGAGCCTATTATTAGGGTCCAGCCTCCCTCTCCTGTTCCCCCTGGAGCTGATGACAGTGACTCCAGCGATGACGAGTCCGTGTTTCACCCAATCCCCCTCAAAAAGTACACCTTTAAGATGAAAGAGGAGGGAGACAAACATCTCAAGCCCAAAAAGGCTGAAAAAAATGGGAACAATAATGGTAAAGACGTCAACGGTGTTGTAAAAGGAGAGGAGCTTGACTTTGAATCAAATGGCAATGACCAGTCCATCACTGACTGTTCTATGGCAACCACTGCTGAGTTCTCCCATGACACTGATGCCACTGAGATAGACTCTTTAGATGGGTATGACCTTCAGGATGAGGACGATGGATTGAGTGAGGATCCCAAAACATCTAGTCTATCAATGGACTGCAAAACAACCGACCGCTCTTTTAGTCAATCCAAGCTTGAGGTCATAGAGGAAGAGAAATGCGAAGAAGGAGGGGATAGTGGAAAAGCAAAAGCCAGCACGTCAGCGCAAAGCGATGGCGAGGAACCCGATTACACCCTTGAGGGAAGACACCCAGACAGGCCGAACTTTGGAGAAAATTACTTCGGCTACCAGCTTGAAGAGGAACTGAACTCCACCTTTAAAACTGTCGCCACAAAAGGCCTTGACTTTGATCCCTGGTCAACCAAAGGGAGTGACAGTGATGGAGTGTTTGATTCCAAAGCAAAAGAGGAAGACCCCAAGCCCTTTGGTTTATCAGTGGAAGACAAGTCTCAGGCCACCACACCAGACACGACGCCCGCTCGAACTCCGACTGACGAGAGCACGCCGACTAGCGAGCCAAACCCCTTTCCCTTCCACGAGGGGAAGATGTTTGAGATGACGCGCAGTGGTGCTATTGACATGAGCAAGCGGGACTTTGTTGAGGAGAGGCTACAGTTTTTCCAGATTGGTGAGCATTCCTCTGACCCTAAAACAGGGGACAAGGGGAGAGGGGGCCCGATCCTGGGGGTGGTTTCCTCTCAATCCACAACAGGGGAGAGGGGCACAGTAGAGGGGAAGGTTATAGACACTACCACAGACAGCAGCACTATACCAACAACACCAGCAGCGACAGCCGCAAAATGCAGCCCTGCACAGACCGCCAATGGCAATAGCACTGGCTGTACCGGCACCGATGCCCCCAGCGGTGAAGGCGTAGCCGAACCTCCCTCGTCATGCACGATTACAGCCTCTAAGGTCGATTCCAAATTGCGTACCCCCATTAAAATGGGCATAGCGGCCTCCATAACTGTGAAAAAAGACTCAGGGGATCTCCCCGATGGTAAAGCTGCGGTGGCAGAGGGTCAAATAGTGCCAGAGTACATCAGTATAGAGGGTCACAGAGCCGAGGGCCAGCCTAGCGGATACACTGAGACCAAGGTAGAGAGACAGGATTACCCTGCCGAGAACAGCAACAACAACAATAATTTAGAGTCCTCCAGTGTTCAGGCCAACTACATTCAATGCGGCAGTGTGGTGTTTAACTTGCAGTCGTCCTCTCAGCCCACCCTGCAAAAAGCCAGCAGGATAGAAGCCCTATGTTACTCAGAGACAGCGGAAAAGAGCAGTTGTAATCAGACAGAGGAGACCAAGTGTCAAACCGTTAAGGAAAGCGAAGCGAAACAGCCAAAATCAAGGCTTCCGGTGAAGGCGTCAGGGTGGTCCTTCCACACACAGGGGACAGCCATAGGCAAGCAGAAGCCAAAACAAGTGGTGAAGGCTGAGGTCAGGAAGAGAGCTGAGCCGGCCGTTGCCAAAGTAGAACCCAGGTCTAGGATACCAATCAAGGGTGTGAAGAAGAGCAGCACTGCTTGCTCCCTCACGTCAGCTCAGGTCACCTCTCAGCCCACAAGGGCCTTAGCCACAGAGAGGGGAGCCATACAGTTGCCCTCGAGACTGCCACTGAAGGACAAGATCCAGGTCAACAGAGAGCAGACAGCAGGCAGACAGGACAGGCAGGAGAACCCTAGCGAGCTCTGTAAGCGCAGCATTGAGTACTTTAAGGGCCTTAGCGGGGAGACCCAAAAGCTGATGGACTGGCTGTCAGACGAGGAGAAAAAGACGCAGACAGAACAGTCGGAGCAAGACAGCACCTCCCGGAGCACCTCTCTGTCGGATGCCTCCCAGCCCTCCCAGCCCTCCCAGCCCTCACGCTCATCCAGGTCTGGTAGAGGTTCGAGGGCTGAGGCCGGGGCCGCGTCCGTTAGGGCAAAGGCGGCAGCGACGGACAGGGCCTCCGGCAGTGAGAGGAGCAGAAGGAGTAGGCGGACTGGTGGGAAGGAGGGCAGTCAGGGACTCACGGGGTCTCGAGCGCCCCCCGTCGCGGAGATCAAGCCTAGTTTGTAAAACTTTCACACTATGTTTAAAATACATCTATATTGACATATATTTTATATATTTCACTCTTAGTTGCATGACATCGTTGTGATCGTTTAAATGATGGATTGACTGGAATGCCTGTGGCGTGTTTTATATTATTATTCTCTCAAACTGTAGATGTCATTTTAAATTTCATTTTCATGTCATTTCTGTACTGTGTACTGTGATCTGTACTGTCCTTAGATTCTCTGTTTTTCTACCCCTTCCCAAAACCTTTTCAATCTCCCAGTAGAGTAAGCATGCCAGTAATAGTGACTGGTTCTCTGGCAAAGCCAGTCTGTTGTCTGACAACTCCCAAGTCTGTCCGTCTGTCTGTGCGGGGTGGCTACCAAAAAAAAAAAAAATGATATTCTGTTCTATCCCATGATGTCAATTGTCATGTACTAATATGTGTTAGTGAGCAACACACAAAAGGCTGTCCGCATGCTACGTAGCAGTGTACTGTAAGGTCCACCACCGCAGTCTTCAGGAACTACATGAGTCTATTGTTCCGAGTCATGGTTTGCATTTGTTTTGTGTGTTTATTTTTACAGTTACTGCCTGCATAGAATATAGATACAACTACGCACCACTTGCCCTATTAACACATTCTAGTCCTCATGTGTCTAGTGAGACCAATTCTTTTTCATGCCACTTTGGGATAAAACCATGGGAACGTTTTTCAAAGCAATTTGTAATATTGACTATATTTCTACATTAAATTCATCAACGTCTGCGAAGAGGTTCTGCAGACACCAAAATGTGTAAACATATTATGAAAAATGCATTGGAACGCATTTTTATAAAGCAAAAATCCAAACACAAGTGGCCAGAAAAATAAATTGAAAACATCAGTACAATACATATTTTTCTCTTTTGATATATATCAAGTCTCTTTAGCAAGAGAGTGAAATGGGACTCTATATCTTACCTGCTGTCCTCTTCCCACTCCAGGTCCCCAAAGCCCGTGCGAGCGAACGGATCTGCGGATGGCCATCGTCGCTGATCACCTGGGTCTCAGCTGGACAGGTCAGGCTCCATGCTCTCTGTCCATCCACACTGTCTCTCCTCCATCTTACACCCCCGTCCCCTGAGGAAACACAAATCACTGATTGATCGCCAGTGCCATCTACAGGCCAAGGGATTATTTTTAGCACTGCTTCATGGGACTACAATAACAGAGACTGTTGATCAATTATGTTGAATATTTACTTAAATACTTACTGTTTTATGTGGTACCATTTTCCTAATAGTATTTGGGTCACTACAGCCAGCTGTTTTTTCCGATTATATTATTATCGATTTTACATTTGTATAACCTTGTATCATCTGTTCAACCTTAAATCAACTTTAGTAGATATACTTGTAGTAAAATG